>OY986965.1:23796987-23827072 GCA_963920575.1 Narthecium ossifragum
GGGGTGGATGGTAACCCTATGAGTCATCTTTGAGCCATGTGACAAAGAACAAGCTCATGGAGCAACCGTCCGCGGCGTGGTGGTGGATGGCTACTGTGATCAAGAGCTCGCCGCACAGTCAAGGTGGATGACCGGTACTCCCACAACTACACAATGGTCCCGTCTCCAGTGAACGACGGAGACGTGTTGGTAGTTACCGTGCCAGGTGGCACTGGCACGTGGAGCCCACTAGTTGTATATACCTAAAGGAAAATGATTTGTGCACACGGCCAGCTGGCGTGTGCAATGCACAAGCCTAGCTGGCCAATGTTCCTTACCGGGTTAATGGGTCCGAACCCGTTTGATCTTCCAACCGCAACCGTGTGTCAAAACCGATCGTTCCTTCCTCTGCAAGCTTCTCAAAACCCTCAACCTTGATCGTCGGAAGCACAACGCTGACACGACATCACCAACCTTCGACGGAAGCATAGCTCTCCTCCTCGGGATCGAACCTTCTTCCACAAGCTTCTCAAAACCCTCACCCTTGATCGTCAGAAGCGCAACGCCGACACGACATCGCCTCCCTTCGCCGGAAGCATAGCTCTCCTCCTCAAAACTGTCAATCTACCCTCGATATCTTCCTCCACAAGGTACGAAAAAAGCACCGCCATCGTCGTCGAAGCCCACCAAATCAGGGGGAGGGAAACAAAAGAAGAAGGTCAGTTTCGGCCTCTTTTCTAAGTGACTGGAATGGGCTTTGATTCGATATCTTTGGATCTGGGTTTTAAGAGGTTAGAGCTCGATGATTGCAGAAGTGGAGTAAGGGGAAGCAAACGGAGAAGGTGAACAACGTCGTCCTCTTCGACTAGGCCAGCTACGATAAGATGCTCTCCGAGGTCCCCAAGTTCAAGCAGATCACTCCCTCCATGCTCTCTGAACGGTTGAGGGTGCTCATCTCTACCACGCTTCTCATGTGTCTCTCTTGATTTGTGTTTATCTATATGTTCTCTTGATCCTGTTGTTTCTTCGTGGGTTTTTTTGGGTAGATTGAGATTTAATTGAGTTCAATATCCTATATGATTAATTTCTATCGTCATCTTCTTATTCCTTAGTGATGACAGGGTTTGGTTATATTTGTCTTTAAAATCTAACTAGCCAATCGTCCATTGTAGTGGTTGATCAGATGCCTTTGTTTGATTGTCATAGGAAAATAAGGAATTCTATGAGAGTCAGTTGTGTTTTTAATTATTGATTTACTTAATAAGTTCTTTTCTTTCAAGAAGTAGTTTCTGCTTGATTATTATTGGTCAAAATGTGTAAAATATTTTCTGCAATTGGAAACATGCTTTTTGAGTGCAGATAATGCCTTCTCCCCATCATTATTGGGAGACAATATCTTGGGATTGCCTCTTTGACGAAACTATTATGTTTCATTTTTTATGAAGTTTTGCATGTGTTATATCTGTTTTGAATCTATGAGAGAAAACCACAGCTTGTGAAAGCATACTTAAGGAGTGAAGTGCAACAAAGATTATGTTTGTATTAGCATCGTGTGTTGATTTACTTGGTGAGATTGCTTTTTACCTTTGACCTTTTTTGTTGAAGCATATAGTTTGGATCTCTATAGCTAGCTGGATTTACACTTGTGGAGCAAATTGAACTTTTGCTTGAATTGGAGACAAGTAATTGAGCTTCAGGAGATTATGGCATCACTTGGGAGTAAATGGCTGGATAATAGGATGTAGGTTTCTAAATTTGGCATGTTGTTGGAAGATGTGGGGGGGGGGGGGGGGGGGGGGATTGGGAAGTAAAAGGAGAAAAGGAGAAGGAATACTTGTGACTTGTGACTTTACTGCAAATACGTCAAGGATGAGTGGAGCTTATGGGTGCCTTACAACATATTGTCCTGTCAATTTGGGATTTCATTAGCATATATAGTGCCAAGAAACGTTTTTAGGAAGAAGGTTGGAGGATTGTGAACCTAGACTAGTTTGCTCAATGTATCTCATTGAATTTGATCTTTGCTACTTGAATATGAAAAAGAATGGTCTCTTTGAACTATTAGAGAATAGTTAATAAATGCAAACGGTGTTGAATTTATGCTGGTTAATGTAGTACACAACAATATAATTTTTTTTGTGTAGTATAGATTTTGAGTTGCAGTTTTGCTGATCCCGGTCATGTGAAGGTTTACCTGATCCTGAATGCATGTCTACGCGTATCTGTCCAAATGTTAGTTTTTAAGAAGTTTGGTTGGAAGTCAAAACAATGCTAATGCTAAAGGGACTCATTTCTACATGCCTATTAATTTGAAGTTCTTCGGTGAACATTTGAACTGTGGCAGAGGTTAATGTTCTTTCCTTTGATTCCCAAGTGTAATACTCATTTGTTATAATTTTCCTAGTGTAGTTCACGATCATAGCAATCTGAAGCAGGATTGGATTAGTTTTTCTACTCTATTGACGTTTGTATAACTGTTATTTAATCATACATTCGTCATATTGTACAATTTGATGAAACTATTAAAATTGTTGAGATTACCTGGTCACACATCTGGCATGTTCTTTGTATTGAATAGCAGTGCGATATAGTCTTACGCCATCTTGTTTCATGTTTCTGCTTCAGTTTCATTTGCGTCTCATTGCTCAGTTGGGTCTGGACAGATCATCTATTCCGAGCCCATTAAATGTTGGTACCTTGTCATGGAAATATTTTAATTCATGAGTATTAGTAGCTATTTTGAATAATGGTGCTTTATTTTAGGATATTCTATAACTTAAGAAGGTAGCTACTTCGAGGGTTTAATATATGTCTTAAATCTAAGCAGCGGTTCAAAATGTGGTTCGTTTGCACAAGTGAGGATACAACGTCTAGTGTTTTGTTTAACTTCAACATGTGTCACAACACATGAACTTATATTGTGAGTCAAAAAGGAATTAAATACTCCACTATTGACTTGTTGCTTTTATTTGACATATGCAGGTGGTAAGGCATGAAAGGTTTGTTTCTTTCGCTTACAAGCTGATTGTTGACCTTGGAGCTAGTCAAATAATAGAAGCTTATTGCTCACAAGATCCTACATCTAAAGCAGCTTCTGGAGCATCAAGTCCATCTTTTTCTTACTCTCGAGCATGGCTTGCTGCTGAAGTACTTCGCACATGGAAGTAGCAAGGTGGTGATAGAGCTTGAAAAGTGTTGCGGCTTAACAAGTCTGTCGAAAATTACAAACTTATAATCAAACTACTAACTAACTACTTTAGGGGTAGCTAGCAGTGAGTCTGAGTCGATCCACAGGGAACTAGGATTGAGTTGAGATACTTTGTATAATCTTCTACTAATGAGTTAAGGAAAAGTTTGGAATTTGAATTAAACTAGCTTGAAACTAAAGGATTTATAAATGTAAGAAAAGGGACCAAGGAATTCTTAATCCGTAACTCGGGTCTACCAGGTCTTCCTAAGATCAGGGCACACTAATAACATTGAATGGCTTTCCTAACGGTTGATAGGTGAATGGCTAGATCTCCCTATCACTCAACAAGTTCTGGTTAGGATCCCTTGTCGGTGAGAGCAATTATCTAAAAGTCAGTGACCTAATGATTAGTTATGATCACCACTAATGAATCCTTTGATTAGGATGACTTCATAGCGAGAAAACAGTTATAATATGGATTTAGGTGTAAGATCAAAATGGCTCTAGCACCTTGATGAGCAACATCTAGAAAGATAGGATAAATGGAGGATTAGGAATAGAGCGTAGTGGTTTTAGCACTATACAATCACTAATCACGGAGAAAACTTCACCTGAGATACCATGGTTCTAGCATGATCTTCATATTAGATGAGTCCAATCCAAGCCCTAACATGCCTTAGTTCTAGATCTAAAATATATTAGAACAATCCAAATATCCAATAATAAATCAACACCAAAATTATAAAAGAATTAAGACCAATCCATATAAGCCATGCAAAAAGGTATACAAGCCCTAAACCTTGGAAATCCCTAGTAGAAACCCTAGTTACATCATAAGAATCCCTTGGCGAGGGGTTTAGTTACTCATCTTTAGGGTTTGATCCACATCCGAAGTTTGATGAAGCTCTTCCGTCATGGATCTCCTCCAAAAGAATCTCCAAAGAAAAACTAAGAAGAGGAAAACAAAGTTCAGAAAAAGTTCCTAGAAAGAAGCCCCCTTTAAAACCCTAAAAGAAACCTATTTATAGCCTAGGAAAATCCCTCTCTCGGATTAGATCTGGGCCGTTGATTTTCTTCACTGGCAATCAAATGATCGATCATTTCATGTAGGAAGATCGATCCTTTGTCTTAAATCACTAGCCACGCCCGGAAAGGATCGATCCTTTGCTGAAGTGATGATCGATCCTTTGAAATGGTGCTCTCTGTCTGGTTAATGCACTTGAATGATCGATCCTTTCCTGAAGTGATGATCGATCATTCATGCTAGAATTGCCCAAGTGAGCTCGTTTAGACTCCAAACTTGATCTAACTCGTACTAGGGTCGGTTGTACCTAAAATAGGATAAAAATAGTTAGTGAAGCATTGTTCGGAGAATAACAAAGCCAAATTATAAGGGTGATTTGTACACTTTTCAAGTCTTATTAGGTGGCCCTGCTTTATTTTCTGCCTTACCCTCCTTGAGCAGATTCACTCAAAATATAACATATTCTTCGGAGGAAAGCATTAGGCTTTTCATATTGAACATGTTGCTTGATGTTGTGCCTTAGATGTGCTATATTCTTGTTAACAGCTTGATCCTGTTGCTAAAGTGATTCTTTTGGATGTGCTGAGATGTGTTAACAGCTTGATTTTGTTGTTAAAGCTATCAATTATATCAATAATTCATCAATTCGTGTGCTGTATTCTTATTAATTGCTTGATCTTGTTGCTAAAGTGATGTCCCGCATAGGCTGCTGATGATTTGTACACTAGCAACATCTGATTCGTGGTAGTCATACCACGAATATGAACACGCATAACACGAACTGTAACGCGTATACTGATGTGCTGTCGCAGGCACTCAAAAAATAAAACCAATACTCGTTAAAATAAATGTAGTGGTGCAAGTACGAGTCGATCCCACGAGGAGTGCTTAGCCTAGTTTTGTGCTTAGTGAACAAAGATGGGGGGTTTTAAATGTGAGGAAAAACAATAAAGAAATAATCTAAAGCAAAGAACTGAATTAAGTCAAGAGAACAAACCTTTGTCTGAGTCAACATCCACCATCGGAATCCAACAACTGATCATAGCTGCAAGTATCAATCAATTCATACCATGAATATTCACCGTTCGAATGAAATTCGAATCTCTACTCAATCTTAGTTAATTAGAAACAAGCGATCTAATCAACCCTAACTACTAAACAACCTAAGACAAGCGCTGTAGATTTAATCTAGTAGCAGCGTTAATAATAGGGAGATCGATGAAGCTAAATAACACAAGCACAAGCGGTTGCATTTAATCTAGTCAAATATTCTTCCTAAGACCTAACAATCTCTGAAACGGATTAGATTATTAAACCCTAGTTGCTTCGCAGATTAGAGGGATCAAACAATTCCGGATTTGATATCAAACCTAGCAGTAGATCACCATGAATAATAAACTAGTAGGCCTCCTAGCAATTAGACAAGGTAATCATGAAGATTTAATCTCAGAAGAACATTCAATACTCATGTATAAACTGAACAATAAAAATAAATTAGATCTCACAGTTTCATTGATTCCGAGGTTTCAGTCTCCTCGACCAAGGATCAAGATTTAGCCACGCAGGGCCATCGAGAACAATCCTCCAAAAGATTTCATAAAGCAAGAGAAAACCTAGGAAAATATAAAGGAGGAGAAAGAGCAGCCAAAAGTGTCTAAGAATCCCCCCTCAAACCCTAGAAAGAGTCCTATTTATAGCCCCAAAGTCTCTCCATCAACAGATTAGATCTAAACCGTTGATTTAATTCACTGGGCAAGTCCGATCGATCGGACCTTGAGTGTCGGATCGATCGGTCTCATTAAAATCTTCAACTTCTATTTACGCCCGAGTCCGATCGATCGATCTATGGGTGCTGGATCGATCGGATTCGTAAAAATCCACCTTCTCTGGCTATTTTTGAGTCCGATCGATCGAACTTTAGGTGTCGGATCGATCGGACCCCTTAGGATGGATGTAGGGATCGATCGGACCATGTTTAGCCAAAAAATACATGTTCTATCACGTTTCTGCATAGTCGGATCGATCCCACCAGGGTGTCGGATCGATCCAACTTTCCAGCATATTTACTGTTCTGCCATCCAGACTGCGCCATCGGTACTGAAATTGCCGTAACTTCCTATAGGAAACTCGGAATCATGAACAGTAAAATTCCCCAGAAACTAGACTTCAAGAGATTTCCAACCATATATGGAACATCATCTGGTTCTTCATGTGCAGGTATAGATTAATCTTTAAAGTTGATCCATGCACTCTTTTCAGCTTCTTTTCGACTTAAGGACTTCAATTGCATCCTAAATCAAAATATATGAATAATGAGTATATTTAGAAACTAAATAAGCACAGGAGACTAAGTATTAAGGGGTAAAAATATAACATTATGCATTCTCATCAAATTCCCCCACATTTAGCTTTTGCTTGTCCTCGGGCAAAACTAAAATTCACTCTACTGAAGATATCAAGGTTGCAACGTCATCAACAAAGAACAATCAAGCTCTTCACAAAACTCATAACACATCATGAACAAACATTTTTAGAGAACTTAAAAATCAATCAGTAAGCATTTCCACTTGAAGATGAAGCATACTAAATAAGTAGACCCTCACGGAAATTAACACTCAACTCTCATGTGTTTGAAGGGTATGTATTTCACTCAAATTCATTCCAATGAAAATGATCTACCATAAGCTTGCATATCTTGTCATTCTCCACCACTAGAATCACATGCATAACACAAATCATAAGGACTTCAAAAGGTTGTAATGGGGTCCAGGATTAAGGTGGGAAATATTTGGGAATGTAGCTCAAAAGCCAATGGAACTAATGAAGCAAAAATGTATCAATAAGACTTGTACAACCAATCACTCCATTAAACAACTTCCTCAACTTAGCTTTAACATACTCGAACCATATAACATTACCACATTGACAAAGAGATTGCTCAAAGGAATACTTTTTACTGAAATAGTGAACAATATTTTGCAAAAACTTCCACCTTTGTAGAGATCATACATAGACATACCCCTTTTTTGGAGTATTAGGAGGATTCATAAACACATTTTGTAACATGAGACACAATTTCCTCCTTCACTTTCTTTTCTTCTTTTCTTTTTTTTCTTTCTTTTTTTTTCAGAAACAACATACTCACAAATTGAGTATGAAAATAAACTCCACTTCACCAATCATAGCCATACCACGAATCCAAACACCCCCACACTTAAACTTTTGCACCCATACATATCATAATGATGATCAATGCGCCACTAGTTTTATGGCTTGGGTAACGGAAATATTCTTTTCAGGTTTAAAGTTTGTAATGTGGGTTAACAATGAAGTCAATAAGGCTCAAAGGTGTTTAGCAAAAGGAAAAATTAATCACAAGGTAGGCTATTTGGCTTATGTAGCTTAAAACAAAAATGGCCTTAATAATGTTCATGTCTGTATGTGTCAATGTGACCTCAAATAGAATCAAAGCAAGTTCTAGAGAAACAAATCCATAGAAGAATATCTCTCATGAAAGAAATTAGTGAGACTGATATGAATGTGTCAGTCTAAAGGCTCAAAATCTCACCAGCTTTTGTCTACTCATTTAGTCACTACCATCTCAAGGAAAATAACTCAACTAATTAATTCTAAGTCGCAAAATTACTCATTCAATCATGTTATGAATATGTGAAGCTTAACTAATTCTTGCTCATGGCATATGCAACCTAGATCTCCTCCCCCACACTTGAAACTGACATTGTCCCCAATGTAAGGTGGAATGCAAAGAAAAGCAAAAAAAACTAAAATGGAAATGCGAAAATAAAAAGAGAAAGGAACAAACTCCCCTTGGGTTGCCTCCCAAGCAGCGCCTTTGTTTATTGTCATTGGCTCGACTTCATGCTTGCTTCTTTAATCAGTATAAGTTGGTTCCTCAAGGTCCAATTTTTCCAACTTTTATGTTGGAACGCCTTCATAGAAAGGTTTAAGTCGATGGCCATTCACCGTAAACATTTTGGAAGTGGCTAAACTTTGAATTTCAACTGCACCACGAGAAAAAACATTAGTAACAATAAAAGGTCCAATCCAACGAGAACGCAACTTACCTGGAAACAAACGTAAGCGTGATTGGTAAAGGAGAACTTTTTGACCAACTTTAAACTCCTTTCTAGAGATCATCTTATCATGAAAAGCTTTTGTCTTTTCCTTGTAAATCCTAGCGCTCTCATAGGCATCGTTGCGAATTTCCTCTAATTGTTGCAGTTGTAACTTCCTGTGTTCTCCACTCTCATCCATGTTCATATTAAAGCTCTTCATAGCCCAATAAGCTTTATGTTCTAACTCAACTGGAAGGTGACATGGTTTCCCAAATACCAAGCGATAAGGTGACATACCGATGGGTGTCTTATATGCAGTCCTATATGCCCACAACGCATCATCCAAACACAAACTCCAATCTTTTCTATTTGGATTTACCGTCTTTTCAATGATGGACTTGATCTCTCGATTTGACACCTCCGCTTGTCCACTAGTTTGCGGATGATAGGCGGTTGATACCTTATGGGTCACATGGTACTTCCTTAGCAACGCCTCCACAGTTCGATTGCAAAAGTGCGTGCCTCGATCACTTATAAAAGCTCTTGGAATTCCAAACCTGGATAATATGTTAGACTTGATAAAATCTGCAACAACTTTAGAATCATCAGTCCTGGTAGCTTTAGCCTCTACCCATTTTGAAACATAATCAACAGCAAGTAGAATATAAACATAACCAAAAGATATAGGGAACGGACCCATGAAATCGATGCCCCAAACATTGAAAGTTTCGCAAAATAATATGGGGGTTTGTGGCATCTCATTCCTTTGGGATATATTACCTGTCTTTTGACAATTCTCGCATGATTTACAAAGAGAGTATGAATCTCGAAATAAAGAAGGCCAATAGAAACCACATTCTAACACCTTTCTTGCCGTTCTCTTAACTCCAAAGTGACCTCCACAAGCATAAGAATGGCAAAAAGTGAGTATAGAAATAATTTCATTTTCAGGAACGCACCTTCTTTTTACTTGATCTGCACAATGCTTCTATAAATATGGGTCATCCCACACATAGTATTTAGCATCACTTTTGATCTTATCTCTTTGAGCCTTAGACAAATCAGAAGGTAACATATTAGTAACCAAATAATTCACAATATTTGCATACCAAGGTAATGTCACAGTTGCAGAGAATAATTGTTCATCAGGGAATGTTTCCTGCAGACGCAGTTCATCCTCCACATGAACTAATCGACTCAGATGATCTGCAACTCGATTTTCTGTTCCTCTTTTGTCTTTTATCTCCAAATCAAATTCACTCAAGAGAAGTATCCATCGTATTAATCTCGGCTTTGCCTCCTTCTTCGTCATTAAATAATGAAGGGCTGCATGATCAGAGTAAACAATGACTTTAGTACCAAGTAAATAAGAACGAAATTTTTCTAAAGCAAACACAACAGCTAAAAGTTCTTTTTCAGATGTAGAATAATTTCTCTGGGCATCATCCAAAGTCTTGGAAGCATAATAAATTGCATGATAAGCTCTTCCAATATTTTGACCCAAAACTGCGCCTACTGCATAATCACTTGCGTCACACATTATTTCGAAAGGAACACTCCAGTATGGGGGCTGAATAACTGGAGTTGAAGTCAATAATTCTTTCAGTTTATCAAATGCCTCTTTGCATGCATCATCGAACTCAAAAACCTTGTCCTTTTGTAACAACGTGCATAGCGGTAATGCTATTTTGGAGAAGTCCTTGATGAATCTTCGGTAAAAACCTGCATGTCCAAGAAAAGAACGAACTTCCCGCACACTAGTGGGATAAGGTAAAGATTGAATGACATCAACTTTAGCTTTATCAATCTCAATTCCTTTAGATGAAACAACATGACCCAAAACTATACCTTGTTCAACCATGAAATGACATTTCTCAGAATTTAACACAAGGCTAGTTTCTATGCATCTTTGAAGAACAAGTGTAAGGTTATGTAAACAATTATCATCAGAGCAACCTCAATTCCTTTAGATGAAACAACATGACCAGATCATGCGTCGTTGTGTCCCTGATTATGAAATAGAAAGCATCATTACATTTTGTCACTCTCATGCATGTGGAGGCCATTTTTCGATGAAAAAGACTACTGCTAAAATTCTTCAATGTGGTTTTTACTGGCCTACCATGTTTCGTGATGTTAACATTTTTTGGAAATCCTGTGATAGATGCCTAACGTTAGGAGCTTTATCTAGGAGACATATGATGCCTTTGAACCCAATTCAAGCTGTAGAGATTTTTGATTGTTGGGGTATAGACTTTATGGGACCCTTTCCTTCTTCTTTTGGCTATTTATATATATTGTTGGCTGTGGAATACGTTTCTAAGTGGGTGGAGGCTATTGTATGTAGCAATAATGATCATTCCACTGTCATCAAGTTTCCTAAAGAGCATATTTTATCCCGGTTTGGTACTCCTAGAGTTATTATTAGTGACCAGGAATCACACTTTTGTAATCGCTCCTTTGAGGCTTTGATGCGCAGGTATGGAGTCACACATAAGATTTCCACTGCTTATCATCCACAGACGAATGGCCAAGCTGAATTAGCCAATAGAGAGATAAAGTAAATCCTAGAGAAGACAGTGAGCCCCAACCGAAAGGACTGGTCCTTGAGGCTATCAAACGCGTTGTGGGCATATCGGACTGCCTACAAGACTACCCTGGGGATGTCACCGTTTCGCCTTGTTTATGAAAAACCATGTCATCTTCCAGTCGAATTAGAACATAAGGCATATTGGGCTATTAAGTCACTAAATTTTACTTTGGATGCTGCAGGTCAGGAACGGAAACATCAGCTCTCTGAGTTAGAGGAACTCAGGAATGATGCTTATGAGAGTTCCAGGATTTTCAAGGCAAAGACAAAGGCCTACCATGACAAGAAGATCTTGCGGAAGACATTTCAAGTCGGACAGCAAGCTTATCTTTATATCGCACAACTGCATGTCCATCCTGGAAAGCTGAGATCACGCTGGACAGGCCCCTTCGCCATTAGCAGAATATTTGAGAATGGGGCTGTGGAAGTTGAAGACCCAATAGATGGGAGGCTGTTTACGGTTAATGGACAGCGCTTGAAACAGATTCCAGAGAAAGCGGACCCTGAGGAGTACACCGTTTCTCTCGTAGACCTTGTCTACGAGGGATGATCTTTCTCCTATCTATCATTTCCCTTTTTGATTAGGTTAGGTTATCTTAGTTTGTTAGCTTTCATTCTCATTTGCTTTTGTTTGCTATTTTATATTTTTAGGATGCTTGGACTTCCGTCTTCCTCGCTTGTGAGATTTTGGCCAGCCATCAATGGGATTGAGATTTCGGCCACAATGAAGAGCCATGTGCAAGATTTCAAATATTCTGTCAGGTGGCCTCGCTCCTATTTCGATTTCCTATTTTTATTTATGCTATATCTGAAAATTCAGCCAACACCCTTCTACTTATTTACATGATTAGCACACATTGAGGACAATGTGAATTTCAGGTTGGGGGGTGTAGGCATACATGTTTTCAAGTATGCCACCTTATTGAGCTTAATAGTGTTGAATTGTGCATGTTACTAGAAATTGTACATGAGCTGAAATTTTTATGCTTATTATACATGTTGCTTTCATATGGATTGACCTATACATTGATTGCATGCGTGATACCCTGAAGGTAGAACATTATGTGAGTCACACACAAACACTTTATGTGCAGTGGCAATTATACTTACCAGAGGAATGAGCATGCTATTGTTAATCTAGACCATGATTTCAGCATTACCTAGTGTTGAGTATTGCATGGAGAAAAAAAAAACGAAGAAAAAGTTCTGGAGCTTGATAAAGCTGTGCCTAAACAACGATTAGGTGATCTACTGAGTAACCGGGTGTTCTTGCCTCAGGAAGCGGGGAGCTCGAGTAAAAAGGTAGAACCACTGAAAAAAAGAAGAAGAAACTATTAAGTGTTTTGCTAAGTAATCGGGTCTCTGCGCCTCAAGAAGCGGAGAGTGCTCGCGTAAAAAGGCAAAGTGTCTGATAGTTGAGAAAAAAAGAGAAAAAAAGAAAAGAAAGAGCATGTTGTACTTAAAGTACGAGGGTTGGATGATTGGTCATGTAGATAGTAGTGTGTTTGGACTAATGGTGGGTAGAAGTTGCTTCTGTATGTACCATCTATTTGTCACGTCACATGTGTTCTTCTGGATGTTGATTAGCATGTTTGATGTGTAGAAGTTGATTTCATATGTTGATAGTATGTGTATGAGTACAAGAAGTTTTCATGCTCTGTACTATATAAAACCCTATTGACTTGATAAGGTAGAATTTTTATCATGCATGTCTACATCCTTGAACCGTTGGTGTGCTTAATTATATTTTATGCGCTTTGAATTGCTAGAGACTAGCAATAAGCTGGTTGGGGGGTGTGATGAGTGCATGAAAGTGCACTCTGAACAACCTTAAAACCATATCAATTGCTATATCTTCACCCTTAATCAACTTCTTTAGCACTACTTTTATACTTTTATGTGCTTCACATAGTTGTTTGGAAAATGCAGGAAATTGGAGCTAAAAGAAGCTGAAAAAAGTATATGGATCAACTTTAAAAATTAATCTGTACCTGCTCATGAAGAACCAGAAGATGTACCATATATAGTTGGAAAGCTCTTGAAGTCTAGATTCTGGAGAATTTTACGGTTCATGATTCCGAGTTTCCTAGAGGAAGTTACAACATTTTTCGTACCAGTGCGCAGTGCTAAGTGAATAGTGATGGTCGACTGTCAGATCTCACGGTCGACCGTCGCGCCCGAAAATCCTCACGGTCCACCGTCAAATCCTCACGGTCGACCGTCGGGCCTGAAAATCCTCACGATCGAACTTAAGATGCCACGGTCGACCGTAGCATCGACCGTGGCATCGACCGTCAGCCTCTGTCAAGAAAAACACTTCCGACGGTCGATGCGAAGATCAACCGCAGCTTGTCAAAATAACTTGTGCACCACACGGTCGACCGTCAAGGTCTCACGGTCGACCGCCAGATCAGCCAGGGGCGTATAACGGTTTTAAACTTAACCCGAGTTTGCTAATCTTTGGACCCTATAAATAGGAAAGTTAGGGTAAGCCAAGGAGAACTTCTTGGACGTTTTTGGAGGCTCTTTCTGGACGTTTCCCAAAGGAAGAAGATGAAGACATCTCCATCCATGGCCGAGTAATCCGCGGGCATGGCGGACGGATGATCTAGCGAGGATTAGAGTTTCTTCTCCAACAATGGTTCATAGTTTTTAATCTTCATTGTTAAACCCTTTTCTATGTATTGGATCTTCAAATATTACTTTCAGATTATAGATTTCTATGTGGATGATTAATATTATGAATCCAGTCATGCTTCTTTCATGATCTTATAATCCCATAGTTATCTCCTTTTATTCTCCTACCGAGTCTCATGAGACCTTTGCTATGCATTGCCCGTAGTGACAACTGGTATTGTATATTCTTAGGGATCTGGTAAGACAAGGTTGGGGCTCTATCCCAAGGAATCTTTGCTACGCATTGCCGATTGTGAGAGTTGGTATTGTGTATTCTTAGAGATCTGGTTAGATAGAGTTAGGGCTTTGTCCCGATAAACTTTTGCTGCGCGTTGCCTGTAGTGATAGCCGGTATCGTGTATTTTTAGGTTTGGTTGGATGAAGTTAGAACTATAAAGAGGAAGAACCAATCGTAGGAAGAGACATATATATATTTTGTTAGGTTTATAGTTCCATATCTTCCGGCTAAGGTGATTGGGATGTGAATCCCTTGACTGAGTATCATATGAACCGTTGAGAAGAAAAGAACCTAAATCCGAGTGAAGTGATTCCTGATGCCTAGCCTTATCAAAATCCTGATATCTCTAGTTAACCTTACATTATCATTAAATCCTTTGATCTAATTTAGTTAATTCTTAAGTTCTCGTTTGTCTTCAATTCATTGTTATTTGTATTTCTGGATCTTTCCTGTCTGTCTCTCTGTGAGTTCGACCTCTCTTATGCTGTACTGCAGTGCGACCGCTGTGCGTGACACATTTGAGCGATATCAGCAGCGGCGTCAGGCGAGGCCAATCGAAGCGTCGAATGGGTGAAAGGAGAGGAGCGGAGGCTGTTTTGTTGCCGTCGAAGGGGTGGCAACTTCCGACTAGAGAAAAAACAATTCTCCCATTCGAGAAGGAACTAGTCTTGGCCGGCGTCGGTGATGGTGGTAGAGGCGTTACGTGAGGCCAATGGCACTGTAGAAGGGGTGAAAGGAGGGGAGAGGGGAGGGGTTTGCCAGGTCGCCGAAGAAGGAGGGAGTGGGTTGCGAGGTTGGGGAGGGACGGTGATGTCGGTGGCGAGATCTACTCCGCCGGGGGTGGAGTGGAGGAAGCGTAGGTGGGAGGCGGTAGAGCAGAGGGACGAACGGAGTTAAGCGAAGGTGGGAGGTGAGCCTTGTGGCAAGCCAGCTAAAGAGGACAGAGAGGAGAGGTGGGAGAGGATGCCGGAGAATTTAGCATTTCATCACCACCCGCTAACCCGTTAACCCGTTAGGGAGTCTTTCTTAAACAAATCATTTTTACACTGTCAGGTAAGCAAACTTTAATAAATGTTGTTTAAATAACACAACCACCTAGACGTGTGCACCAATCACTGCTCTTGAAAACTTTCAGCGGGATTGTCCACCTAATTCCTTGCAGCATGATGAAAGTGAGTAGTTATTTTTCTGCAATTTAATATTGTGGAGAAGTGTAATCTGTTGCACATCCGCTTTCTTCATCTCGTTTAGACTGAGGTAGTTAGTTTATTCGAGCTTTCAACTTTGATTTAACAAATGTTTTAAATTCAAACCTTTAAAAGGTAAAATAGATGATCGAAATAAAATTGTACACGATTATATAGGTAGCAGAGTCTGTGCACATGTATTGTAGCATCTTTTTTATTAAGAACCTTTTTTTGGGGGTGGGGGTGGGGTGGGGGGGGGGGGGGGGGGGGGGGACCCAACTTGTCATTTAAGCCACGTTTGTTTCGGACGACAACATATAGGTGGATATAATCTCCCGGGAGATTGTATCCCGGGAGACCATGTGAGAAGTTAAACTCTTCTCTCATGTTTGATAAGACAAACGATAAGGTGGGAGAAAAGTTAATTAAACATTTAAACTTTTCTTATTTTTAGTATAGTGAATCTTATCTAATGGGATTACATATCCCACCTCCCCCTGAAATTATTTTATCCCATGTACATGACATATGAAGTCCCAATGGGATTATTTATCCCATGCCTAAAATCACACCAAATATGGGCTAAAGTGGGGTCCACGGGATTACTAATCGTATCCCACCTATAATATCATGAAACAAATGAGCCCTTAGTCTCCATACCTTTACTAGATCAAAATACCCCTATTATGTATCTATATAAATCCAAATCCCCCCCTAAACACCCCTACCCTCCCCACACCTCGAGATCTGGCCGACTCCCACCTCCAAATCCACCGCCGCCACCGCCCCCACTGATAAGTCACTAATTATTTCTAATTAAACCCCTTAAATTACCTTTGTTAGGCCTAGAGTATGTGTATTTGATATCCTATTGTTTGATTTCAGGTTTTAGTAGGATTTGAGAACAAATACAATAAATTCGGCTAAAAATCACTAAATTCTGCAAAAAGAATGATTCGTCGACTGTTTGGAAATAAATCACCAGACATGCTACAAATCTCCAAATATTCTGAAATTCTAGGCGATAAAAGTTGACTTCAATAGCTACAACTTTCATGTTGAAGACTTTGTGAGGTTCTCTATAGATTGGCGTTAGATTTGAAGTAAAGTTAGATCTATGAAAGCTGAAATTTGATAAATGCTGAAATTAATTAATGACATGGCAGTGAGGACGCAGTCAGACCTACTTGAGCGATGGATCGGAATTGAGTCCGATCGGTCGCATCGATGACGTCATCAACACTGAATTTAGGGAAATTAGAGTTTAAGTTCAATTATAACTCTTAATTCTGGGATTAAGGGTTTCTAATATATAAAGGGGTTGTTCCAGCCGAGTTTCTCATCTTTTTGACAATCTTTGGAGGAGGAAGGAGAAGACGGAGAGGGTGCGGATGGTGACAGCTTCTTCTTCCAACCCGATGCCTTTCATCCAAAAGATGAGTTGCTAATTATTGTACTTAGGATTATTCATGAAACCCTAGTATAGTTTTGGTTTTTCTTTAGTTGGATTCTTGTGAACTTCTCGATGCATGATCTCATGAATATGGTTTTATTGCTAATAGAGTTGAAGGAACAGAGTTCCCTTGATGTACTTTCAGTCCTACATGATTTTTGTGATTGATAGTAGAGATTTATGAGATGGTTTTCAAGAAGTTATTGGTTTGCCTTTGAGATAAGCTATGCTACGCGAAGATAAGTTGTGCCAAGGTCATTAGGAGTAGTATAATTTAATGTAATTGTAGGACCAAAGACAATCTATGCCAAGCAAAGATAGGTTATGCCGTTGGGAACATTAACTTTCTTTTAGGGATTCATGTGAGCTTGTAACCATATGATCCATAATGCTAAGAGAAGGGAACAAGATGAAAACTAGAGAAGACTAATGTGAGGACCCGTCCCTCTACTCCTGTGGCTCGTCGTGGGCTGCAAGGGCAATTTGATAAATTGCGCCTTGTCGACTTGTTTCACACCCGCGTGTGCACACACTGACCATGGTTGTGTTCATGTTTGACTAGAATGGTTAATGGGACCCGGGATCGAAAGATCCGGGCTTGGGCTTGAGTTCTAGCCCAAGTCTAGCTTTTTGGACAAATCGGATCGATCTTCTCTAGCTAAGAGATCGATCTTCTTATGCCAGAAAGTCAAACCCGATTTGGCAAGAAAGATCGATATCTTTTGAGAAAGAGATCGATCTCTCTTGAGTCGGTTCGATCGTGTATAAAACGAACGAAACTTTCTCTTTTGATTTTTTTTGGAAATTCCGAGTTTTCAACCTTGTTCTTGCTGGATCTGAGCTCGTTTGAGGAAGATCTAAGGCCTAGCAGCTTGGATTGAAGCTGCTCTTGCTTAGGTAGGGATTCCTACCTACATCTTCCCGGGTTTTTGGTTTTTCCGTTTTGATTTATGTTTTTATGCTTAGATCTATCAATGTACTAGTTGGTTTTCCGTGATTTCATCGGTTTTGGACTCGTGGGATCTTGATCTATCAGATCCCAGAGTTTTGAGAAGTCTGGATGTATTTTCCGGCGGTATTTCTCGTCGAAAGTACGCCGGAGAACCCATCCGGATCGATCTCTTTTGAGGAGAGATCGATCCCTTCTGGGGCGTCATGCCCAACTCGAGCAGGATTGATCCCTCGGCTGAAGAGAGATCGATCTTTGTCTGGAGGAGGAGATCGATCTCCTTCGGTTGACAGGGACGAGTTCTCCTAAGTACTAAGGAGATCGGTCCCCTTGGGAAGGGAGATCGATCCCTTAGTGGCTGAGAGATGTTTTCAAGTGGATTTTGACCGCGGGGCATTGTATGATTGTTTTCTCTACTATTTTATAACTGGTACATATTATTAAACATGTTAGCCCTATAATAGGGGCAGTGGTGAACCGGGGGAGTGATGACTCCCGGGATGTTTAGAATAAACGAGCGGGTTGCCCTATAGCTTTCCCTAGCCTCGCATGCCGGCGTGCGCCGAGGGCTTTATCTGTTATATTTATAAGCTGTTGTTTGCGGGGCTGCTTCCCGGTGCAGGTGTGTGGCGGACTGCTGACAGTTGGTGGTGTTACCACTGTAGCAGCTCCTAGACCTTTCTTACATGTTCACCACCCCGAGCCGGCAGGGTGCCGTGCCCAGACCTTGTTATTTATATCATCACATACTGTTGCATGTTTATCTGTATTACCCTGCATATGCGCATCTCATGCATTGTGTTGTGCATTAGTTGCATCTGTGTAGGCCGTTGCCGATCCAGGGTTTTCCGGTAGCCCGGATCTAGGTCTAGGACCGTTGTGGGTAGCTGGGTCCAGGACTCGATTTGTAATATTCAGTCGTTTTCGATGATAGGGTTAGATGACCTGAATACATGTTGTTTGATGTTTAGGGGTCGTGTCGACTTCAAGTTGTATCCGAAGTGTAGCCGGAGTCCGGTGTTCTTAAACTCTTGGGAGGAGGAGTGCCTGCCCAGCGGTGTCCTGGCTCGCCAAACTGTGTTCTGTATCCTGTTGAGACTATGCAGTGTTTTGGGCCTGCGTTCACGGACTTCTGGTAGGGTTATGGGACCCTTGTATACACCTAGCGTAGACTTGGGGGTGACAATGTTGTGTTCCCTCCCTTGTGAGTGTTGTAGTGTATTGTCCCTGCTGAGCTTAGTGCTCACTCCTACCCGGGCTGCGTTTTGCAGGTGCTGGCGCTCGCTCTTCTTCGGTCGCCCCTACTGGGCCGGTGTTTGGTGACGTGGCGGCGTCTGGCGGTGCTTGAGGAGCGGCGATCACAGTCTTACCTTTTGCTATAGATAGTCTCCTACGGGAGTGATAAATGTATAATTTCTCTGTTTGAGGACTTGTATTATATATATCGGTTTCAGTCTTTGAGGTTTGTAATTGTATATTAATACAGGATGATTATGAATTGCTAGGGTAACCACTACGATTATAGGGAAACCTCGCAAAAATTTTCGCAGCAGGTTAGGTTCCGCTTCGCGTCGCCCGGCCCGGTTGGGCCTACGCGGGTCGGGGCGCGACAACTAATAATGAAACTAGGGCGGATTGATTAATTCCTAAGTAACTACTCCATTGATTCAAATTAATCAACCTTTTATTTATTTTATTTATTAGTTTAGATAACTCTATTCTATCTTTGATTCTTTTCGTAAGTTTTAGGGTTTTGAGAATTGATTTTACTTTCCAACGTTTTCCCTGTGGATCGACTCCCGATTTCACCACTAGTCTACGTAGTAGTATTAGTGATTGAATAAGGATATAAATTTAAGATTTGATTGAAGTTAGCAACGTTTTAACGACGACGTTTGCGAGCGATCACCCACCCCCAGATCCGTCGCTGGCCGCTCCTACCTCCAGATCCATCGCCGCCCCCACCCTAGATCCGTCGCTGGCCGCTCCCACCTCCAGATTCGCCGCCGTCACCTCCATCTCCAGATCCAGATCTGCCGCCGCCCCCACCCCTAGATCCGTCGCCCGCCGCTGCCACCTCCAGATCCGACCGGCTTCCACCTCCAGATCCGCCGCCGCTGCCCCAACCTCTAGATCCAGATCCGTCGCTGCCCCAACCTCCAGATCCAGATCCGTCGCCGCCCACCCCCAGATCCATCGCCGGTCGGCTCCCACCTCCAGATCCAGATCCGTCGTCTCCGTCATCGGGATTTGCACTTCCGCCTCCCTCCCATCCTCCGAGCTACTTGGCCACGGATCCGCACCTCCATCCCAGCTCGTCGCCGTCCATCAGGAGGAAAGCGTAGAAGATGAAACTTATATTTCTTTTTTTTCAATTACTATTTGTGGTTACTTTTTTTGTGGTTACTTTTTTTGTAGTAACTTTTCAATTTTGTGATTACTTTTCTTTTTCTTTTTTGTTATCACAAAAAAAGATGAGCCTATGTTAGTAGTAACTTTGGCAATAGCTTTTCATTTTCGAAAGTAACTACCAAACAATTGACATAGAAAGTAACTAGCAATTTGTTACCAATTTTCAAAAAGTAACGACCAAAAATAACAATTGACACACAATGAAACGTAACTGCAAATTTTATACCATTTTTCAAAAAGTAACTATAAAAAACTCAATTGACATACGATGGAAAGTAATTAACAATTTAAGTCCATTTTTTCGAAAAGTAACTACCAAACAATGATGTTGGCTACCATTGTTGCAAAGTAACTCCCAATTTGTTAGCATTTTCCAAACATTAACTAGAAATCAAAGATGTTGGCCACCATTTTTTGAAAAGAAACTTTACATTTATTTGGTGGTTACTTTACATTTATCTTATAGTTACTTTCCATTTATCAATTTGAAAAATAAAAAAATTGTAGGTACTTTCCAATATTTGTAGTTACTTTTCAATTTTTGTAGTAACTTTTCAATTTTTGTGGTTACTTTTTAATTCTTTTTTTAAATTCACTTTCCAAAAATTGTAGTTACTTTTCAATATTAGTAATTACTTTTCAAAAAAAATTTCAATTTTTTGGATGAAATTCACTTTCTAATATTTGCAGTTACTTTCAATAGTTGTAGTTACTTTTCAACTTTTTTTCAATTTTAGTAGGGGAATTGATTTTCCAATATTTGTGGTTATTTTTCAATATTTATAGTTACTTTTCAGTATTTGTAATTACATTCCAATATTCATAGTCACTTTTCAATTTTGGAAAAATATGTTAAAAAATCAGCTAAAATAATGATGGTAGTAACTTTTCAATATTTGTAGTTACCTTCCAATATTTGTAGTCACTTTTTTAATTTTGGGAAAATGTGTGCCAAAAAAAGCTAAACAATTGATGGTAGTTACTTTCCAATATTGGGAATATATGGTAGTTACTTCCATAGTTATGCTACCATTTTGGTGGTTACTTTCCATATTTTAGGTAGTTACTTTCCACCAGAATTTTGGTATTTTTCACCTACTTTCTCAGTATATTTTCCTATTTTTCATCATTTTCCCTGTTTTCTATTATTTTCCCCCCTTTTTCTACATTTTTCCTATTTTTCCCTGCTTTTTCTCTCTCCTCTAACCTCTTCCCACGACGGCCTCGTCTGTTACGAGCGGTCTACTCGTGATCCTCTCGTAATGGGTCTCTACTGCTCCAATCGATCAGAATCGGCCTGATCGGACTTGATTTGAGTCCAATGGGCTGATTTGGCTAGCTAGATCCGATCTGGCTTGAGCTGGATCGGATCTGGCTGAGCCTGATTGGATGGGACTTGACTGGGGTCAAGTCTGAGTTGATCTGGATCAAGCTGACCAAGTGGATTGGGCTGCATCCGGATTAAGTGGCTGAGCCAATTTGGCCAAAGGTGGCTGGGAATATCCGATGGCTGAGAATCGCCGGCGTTGGAGCGGCGGCGGCGGTCGGGATAGTGGCAGGGAAGATCGCGGGTTGTTGGGGAAGAGATCCACCGGAGTGGATTGGTCGGAGGTGGGCTAGATCGGCGGGATCTAGAGGTCGACGGCGGTAGGATTTGGGTTCACCGGCGTCGGGGACGACAGGAAGGCTCAGGGATGGCTTAGGACGTCGGGATATGGTCTAGGAAGGTCTGCGGGCTACTTTGGAGGGATCTGGGAGTGAGATCTGGGTTGGGCACGGGATGACGGCGATGGGGATGGAGGTCGGGTTGGCTGTGGATATCACCGGAGACGGTGATGATGGCTAGGGACGGCGGGAAAGGGTTGGCCGGAGTCGTGGGAGATAGGGGAAGGCTTTGGCGGTCTTGGTTGGCGACGGGGACGGCCGGAGAGGAGGTAGGGAAGGAGATCGGCGGGAAGGTAGGGTATGACTTGAGGAGGGAGACGATGAATAGTGCGGGTGACGTGGCGCTGACGTGGCGGTGGGGTCGCTGACGTGGCGGAGAGAGAAAGTGACGGGGAGAAGGAAATTGAAGGTGAAGGCGATGCCGGCTGCGGAGAAGATGACCGACGGGGAAGAAGATGGATCTATGGTGGATTTCGGGTGGAATCTACTTTACTTCTACTCCTATGATATTCTACTCCTATGATATTCTACTAATTACTCTTAATCATTCATCTCATGCATCATTACCTAATACAAACTACTGAGGTCATTTTATAGAGACCTTGACAGAGTCCTAATCCACTAGAAAAACCCCCATGCTTCATTAGCAAGTAATAAGGTTTCTGACTCAACTTAACTTTCTAAGTCAAAGTGACTCTTAATTAATTCCTAACAATCAACTAGGACTCAATAAAAGACTAATGATAAATACTAATTAAATACTCTAGTTTGAACTAGGGAAGTCCAAGTCAAACTAGGAAAGAGGTTGAACCAGCTTGGTTCCTCTTCTGGGTTCGGGTCCAGTTAGTCGAGTCGGATCGACTCGTATCATCGTCCGATCCTCCTTCCCCCTTCCCCTTCTCCGACGGGATCGCAACCGCCTCCTTCGCCCTTCCCCTTCACTGACGGCGATGGAGATCTCCGAGATCGGGATCTCCGATAGTATGGAACGTGACGGCGACGGGATCGCGATCTCCTCCTTCCCCTTTCTCCTTCACCGACGATCCTCCTTCCCCCTTTTCACGGACCACGTCGTCGAGAGATCCCTGTCGACGATCTCCTCCTCCGTTCGCGATCCTGTTCGACGTGATATCGTCGCCACCCGTTGACGATCTCCTCCTCCGTCGTGATTCCGTCCGTCGCGATCCTCCTTCCCCCTTCCCCTTCTCCGACGGGATATCGACCTCCTCCTTCCCCTTTCCCCGTCACTGAGGGCGACGGAGATCTCCGAGATCACGATCTCCGATGGTATGGAACGCGACGGCGATGGGATCGCGATCTCCTCCTTCCCCCTCCCCTTCACCGACGATTCTCCTTTCCCCCTTTTCACGGACCACATCGACGGAGGCTCTCTGTCGACGATCTCCTCCTCGGTCGTGATCGATCCCGTCCATTGCGATCCTGTCGCCGCCCATCGACGATCTCCTCCTCCGTCGTGATCCCGTCTGTTACGATCCCCCTTCCCCCTTCCCCTTCACCGACGGCGACGGAGATCTCCGAGATCAGGATCTCCGATGGTATGGAACGCGACGGCGACGGGATCGTGATCTCCTCCTTCTAGCTTCTGACCTGCTCATCACCCACCCAATCCCCGTCACCACCACCTCCGACCTCCTCCTCTTTGCCTGGATGGATGCCGCAGGGAAGTGGTTCTTCCCGTCACCACTTCCAACGACCATTAGATGTTGCTTGAGAATGGAGCCCTCACCTCCACCATGGAGGAGATCAAGGATAAGGTATTTACGTCATAAAATTATGGATTAAGGGACTAAACTGCTTTAAAACTTTTATTTGGACTATAGAGCAAACAAGTTCTCTAAATTAGACTATTCACCAATTATCCGATTTTTTTCCACGTCCCATGAGAGCTTAACGCGGATACGAGTAGTCTCTGTTGGACTTTTCCTCCTATGAGGATGACGGCAGCAAGATAGGATCGATCATTATAGCCAAGGATGATCGATCTTTCTTTGCATTATTCTAGACAAAGAGCACTTTATCAAAGGATCGATCCTTCTCTCCAAGTGATCGATCCTCTTCGGGATACTGGAAACCATCGACACTCGAGCATACAAGGATCGATCATTCTCCTTCAATAGGATCGATCCTTTCCTATTAGATGGACAAATCCAATGGCTCAGAACTAATCCGGATTTGGGTTTATTGGAGGCTATAAATAGAGTGCTTTTAAAGTTTCTTTTGTGTGGTTGAGAGGAGTTTGAGAGGTGGGAAAGTAGGCAACCCTAAAGAGAGATCTCTTTGTCTCTGCTAGGCTTTGGGCTTTGTAATCTCTCTCTCATAGTGAAGATTTCCTCTGCTGCCCGTGGTTTTTTTTCCTTTCCAGTTGTTGCTGGTAGGTTTTTCCACGTAAATCCTTGTCTCCACTATTTTCTTTTCTTTGTGGTTTGGGTGTATCTCTTCCGCTGCGACATCCCCGTCATTATCTGACGCATCTCCGGCATCGTCAGGACCCCTCAAATTACCAACAAGTGGCTTCAGAGCCCAGGTTCCGAGATTAGGGGATTCAAATCCCTGATCAATATTCCAAGTCCCTAATCAAGATCTGAAGCATCTCGGTTGGATTCTAGCAGAAGCGAGATGGACGTCAATGTTGGACGGATGGTTTTACTCAACGGGGAATAACTGGAACCTATGGAAGACAAAGATGGAGGATCTTTTATTCTGCAGCGATCTCTACGAGCCTCTGCATGGAATAGAAAAGAAGCCTAAAGAGATGGAGGAAGGAGAATGGAACAAGCTTGACAAGAAGGCCTTGGCAACTATCCGACAGTGTCTAGAAGATTGCGTATACCACCACGTGTCGATGACGACGACAGCCGAAGATCTTTGGGAGAAGCTTCACGAGCTTTACGAGAGAAAGTATGTTGGAAACAGAACTTTCTTGATCCGACGGCTCGTGAATCTGATTTACCTGGATGGACAGTCGATAGCCGAGCACCTAAATGAGTTCCATAGCATCGTCAATCAACTTGCAACCATGAAGATGGTTTTGGATGATGACCTGAAGGCAACTCTCCTGCTTAGTTCTTTGCTAGATTCTTGGGAGAGTTTGGTAGTCTCGCTCAGCATCTCAGCGCTTGACGGAGCAGTATCTCTGAACCAAGTTACAGGCTGTTTGCTGAACGAAGAGACCAGATGAAAGGCTGTTGGAACAAGGCAGATAGACTCAGAGTCTATGGTAGCAGTGAACCAAGGCAGAAGAAAAAGCGTCACTTGCTATTATTGTGACAAAGTAGGGCATGTAAAGAAGCAGTGCAGGAAGTACAAGAAGGGCGTCAGAGATGGCAAGGTTGATGATGGTGAAGATGAGAGCACTGCGAACGTCATGCTAGACCCAGTTGTTTGGTGACGGGGGAGTGTCGCGCCCCGACCCGCGTAGGCCTAACCGGGCCGGGCGACGCGAACCGGAACCTAACCTACTGCGGAAATTTTGGCGAGGTTTCCCTCTAATCGTAGTTGTCTCCCTAGTAATTCATAATCATCCTGTATTATACAAACCTCAAAACTCTGAACTAGATATAATACAAATCCTCAAAACAGGGAAATTATACATTTAACACTCCCGTAGGAGACTATCTATAACAAAAGGGTAAAACTGAGATCACCGCTCCTCAAGCACCGCCAGACGCTGCCACGTCACCAAACACTGGCCCGGTAGGGGCGACCGAAGAAGAGCTAGTGCCAGCACCTGGAAAACGCAGCCTGGGTAGGAGTGAGCACTAATCTCAGCAGGGACACCACACTACGACACTCATAAGGGAGGGAACACAACAGTGTCGCCCCCAAGTCTATCCTAGGTGTATACAAGGCTCTCATAACCCTACCAGAAGTCCGTGAAGGCAGGCCCAAAACACTGCAGACTCACAACAGGATACTGAACACTGTTTGGCGGGCCAGGACACCGCTGGGTAGGCACTCCTCAACCCAAGAGTCAAGAACACCGAACTCCGGCTACACCTCAGATACAACTTGGAGTCGACACGACCTCTAAACATCAAACCACATGTATTCAGGTCATTTAACCCTATCATCGAGATCGACTGAATACTACAAATCGAGTCCTGGACCAAGCTACCCGCAACGATCCTAGAGCTAGATCCGGACTACCCGAAAGTCCCGGATCGGCGATCAACCCATCGCCAGTGCCCTACACAAATGCAACTAATGCACATAGCAATGCATGTTATGAGCACACGCAGGGTAATACAGATAAACATGCAATAGTATGTGATTGTATATCAAACAAGGTCTGGGCACGGCACCCTGTCGGCCTGGGGTGGTGAACAGGTAAATAAGGTCTAGGAGCTGCTATAGTGGTACCACCACCAACTGTCAGCAGTCCACCACAACACCTGCACCGGGAAGCAGCCCCGCAAACAACAGCTCACAGATATCACAGATAAAGCCCTCGGCGCACGCCGGCATGCAAGGCTAAGGAAAGCTGTAGGGCTACCCGCGCGTTTATTCTAAACACCCTAGGAGTCATCACTCCCTCAGTTCACCACTGCCCCTAATATGGGGCTAACATGCTTAAGTATATGTACAAGATCTAAGACAGTAAAGAAAACGATAATTGCAAAGCCCTGCGAGCAAAACAAGAAGAATTTCTCTCTCTGCCGTAGACGGATCGATCCTTCTCCCCAAGGGCCGATCGATGCTACTAATGGCAGAGAACAATCTCTCCATATCGTGCCGAGTAAGATCGATCCGTCCCCTCAAGGGACGATCGATCCTACTCGTGATAGGGAACATCCTCACTGCCGTGCCGAGGAGGATCGATCCTTCCCCCCAAGGGACGATAGATCCTATTCGCGACGAGGGAGATCCCATGTTACCCAAGGCACAAGGATCGATCGTTCTCACCCGAGAATGATCGATACTGCTCGGGTTCAGCATGACCAACAAAGAAGGATCGATCCCTCTCACAGAAGGATCGATCGCGATGGGTTCTCCGACAACCCTCCAGCGAGAAATACCTTCGGAAAACTCTACCAAATCCCACCAAAACCTGGGATCTAGTAGTAAGAAGGACCACGAGTCCAAAACCGGCGGAAATACTACAATCTAACAAGTGTATAATATGATCTAAGCAAAAGATCACAGACAATCGAAAAAACTTCCAAAAACCCGGAAGAATTATAGGTAGGATCCCTACCTAAGCAATAGCAGCTTCAATCCCAGCTGCTAGGCCTTGGATCGTCCACAACCTCTTCGAAATCCAGAAAATCTCAGCTCAAGAACTCGGATTTCAAAAGAGATTCAAGGAAGAAGGTTACGTCCGTTTTATAGACAAACGAACCGACTTAAGCAGGATCGATCCGTCCAAGAGGAACGATCAATCCTTCTCAACGATTCGACTTCCTGGCATTGACCGATCGATCCTTCTAGCAAGGAAGGAGAAGGATCGATCCGTCTTTCGCAGGAAGCTGGACTTGGGTTAAAACCTAAGCCCAAGCCCGGATCTTTCGATCCCGGGTCCCACTAACCATTCTAGCCAAACATTACCACAAACATGGTCAGTGTGTGCCCACGCGGGTGTGAAACTAGCTGACAAGGTGCAATTTACCAAATTTCCCTTGCGGTCCAAGACGAGCCACAGGAGTAGAGGGACGGGTCCTCACAAGGAGTTTCCGTGCTAGGAGCACGAGGAGGTGTATCCGGTCGATCGAAGCGACCGATGATATCTGAGTTACAAGCCCGGGATGTACTGTGACTTGAAGGCAAGAAAGCAACCGAGAAGATCAAGACATGACGATGACATCCAAGTCTGTTTTTTTTTGTGGACAGTTCTCGATGATGGTGATCTGAATCCGATGGGAGATCCGGAGTTCAATGGTAGATCTGAGGTTGATGGTGTTATCCAACTTCGACGGCAACATAAAAGTGGCTAGCTGGCAGCACTGGAGGTGGCATGACGGCGACGCAATCCAAATTCGATGGCAATCCGAGTTTGATGGAGTTTTCGAGCTTGATGACGGCAGCAAGATAGGATCGATCATTATAGCCAAGGATGATCGATCTTTCTTTGCATTATTCCAGACAGATAGCACTTTATCAGAGGATCGATCATTCTCTCCAAGTGATCGATCCTCTTCAGGATACTGGAATCCATCGACGCTCGAGCAAAGAAGGATCGATCATTCTCCTTCAATAGGATCGATCCTTTCCGATTGGATGGACAAATCCGATGGCTCAGATCTGATCCGGATTTGGGTTTATTAGAGGCTATAATTAGAGTGCTTCTAGGGTTTCTTTTGTGCGGTTGAGAGAAGTTTGAGAGGTGGGAAAGTAGGCAACCCTAGAGAAAGATCTCTTTGTCTCTGCTTAGGTTTGGGTTTTGTAATCTCCCTCATAGTGAAGATTTCCTCTGCTGCCCGTGGTTTTTTTTCCTTTCTAGTTGTTGCTGGTAGGTTTTTCCTCGTAAATCCTTATCTCCACTATTTTCTTTTGTTTGTGATTTGGGTGTATCTCTTCCGCTGCGACATCCCGATCATTATCTGACGCATCTCCGGCTTCATCGGGACCCCTCAGATTACCAATAGTTTCCCTGGTTTAGCTTGCGCTAGCCGCCTTGTATTTCTAATTGCTTCCGGGGCTCTCAGAGTTAACTAAACCAAAAAAAAAAAAAAAAACTAAGACCCTCTTGTGACATGAGGTGCAGTCGCGATTTTTTAATATGTGTGTAGCATTCCGTACTCACCTGATGAGAGAATATTAGATGGGAGTTGCTGGCCTGCCCCTAGATGGAAATCGTAACTCGATAATTGCAACAGAACTATTCCAAAACTCGGGCTGCAAATCATGACACCCTAAATAGGGTGCAATCACCCCGGCATAAAGCTATTCAAAGTAATTTAAGCTCGTTTTGGGATCAAGTTTCAAACTCCAATCTGGCATTTTGTATCGTTTTTGGACGTTCGAGTTGTTGATCATGGGCATCTTTACCTAACATCGGCTGACTTTAATTTGCAATCTTGAATTTTTTATTAATTTAAATATTAGATAAGCCCTGGGACTTCTGCAATCCCGAATCGACCCTCCGACTAAGATCTGGATCAAACAGTCAGGATATATTTTGTATTGTTTTTGAACTTTCCAATTGTTCTGGAGAATTTAAGGCGGAAAAGCTCACGCCATTCTTCCATACACATACCAACTTTCCAATTATTGTACTATACATTTTATTTGTGTTATTTAGATTTGACATATATGTATACTAGGTGGTGGGTTCGTGTCACCTGGCACGGCTAACTGCCCGCCCCCACTATCTCTATAATAACTTACACATCAACCCACTATCCTTTCTTTTTTTTTTATTTAATTATAATTTTATGACACGTGTATGCCACGTGTTTGTCATGTGTGTATAAGTTTATGACTCAGATTATAAGTCATAAGGGATAACTATCATCGGATCTTATAAGGTAGATAAGGATGTGTATTTAAAACTAACATAGGGAATTATGATAACAATATAGAAAGTTAACTTAGAAAAATATACATGTAAACAAATTAATAGGAGGGAAACGGCTGTAACCGTTATTACTCCTTATAAGGTTAATTGTATGTATAGATATGTATATATGTATATATAAATACTATGTTATGAATACATATTCTACATGAGTAGTGATATATCCCACTGGTAGAATCTAGACTTTTCACTTCCTACATGGGACGCACTAAGTCTCTCTTCCTCTCTTCTCTCTGTGCCCCCATATATATTTAGTATATTACATATATGTATCTATAACATATATATGTAATAATATATATATTATAATATGTTTACATGTATATATATTATAATATGTATACATGTATATATAGGCAATAATATACATATTACATATGTCCCACTCCGATCCAGAAAACCCATCCGGTTCGGTGCATAAGGGTTCATAATCTATCCAATCATCTATTGACGCGTTTATAGTAAAAAGACGGCTAAGTTAACAATTGATCTGAGTTTAAAATTAAAATCTCTAATATAATTAAAAATTATGATACAAGACTAAACTTCAAAATATCATATTATAATCATCTCAAATTCATTGCAAAAGGAAATTATACATTTATCATCTCAAAAAGAAGTAACTGGACCCCAAGCCCTCAAGCGTCTCTAGAAGCCGACGCGCCACCATGTGCCTGTCCAGCGGTTGCTACAGAAGAAGACCTAACGACTACACCTGCAAAACGCAGCCAGGGTATGAGTGAGCGATAAGCTCAGAAGAATTCTATACTACGACGCTCACAAGGAAATGAAAACAGTAAATTCCCAGGTTCCATCTCATATTTAGGGGAAACACATGTTACCTACACCACCTACCCCATGGCATGCACGCTGATGACCTCTGGTACCGTCAACAGTCGTCCCTCTCAACCAAGCGCACCGGCGCTGAGACAACAGGGGTAGGACCCAGGGCGATATGTTACTCCCCCTAACGATGAAACTGACACTGAGCCTGGAATCTAGGACGACCTTTACACCTCAATCAGAATAATTGCATTCGACTAGACAGTAACCTCAAATAATCAGATTATTATAACAGATTAAAATCCTAGACCATGCCACCCAACCTCGGT
>OY986965.1:23827272-23958574 GCA_963920575.1 Narthecium ossifragum
AAGGAAGAGCGGTGTTTGAAATGTCTCAACAATAAGACATAAAGAGCGGTCCAGATTCATCTCCAAACACATCCAATGGTCCAGATTCCATTATCAAATTTTACATTCCCATCCAAAGTTTTCAATTCCCGCCTAAAATTTCCATCCAAAATTTCCAGCCAAATAACATTCTCCCACTGATTTTTGAAATTTTTTAGAGGGAGAGAGAGAAGGGACAGGATGTGATTGAGAACCAGCCATCCCATCCCCTCTGCTTCTCCCATCTCCCCCTTACCTCTTCTCCCACTCTCTCTTCCCTTACCTCTCTTCCTAGCTCCCCATGCCGTCGGCCATCTCCCATCAGCCATTGGCGATCGCGAGAAGGAGGCGGAGGAAGAGAGCTGAGTCCGCCTCTCAGTGATCAACCTCGCCCCTCGCCCAACCCGCCGTCGGCCCGTGACTCGCTCCATGAAGGCCGGCTTCCAGTTCCCTTCTCCCTCTCCCCCGTCCCCTCTCCCTCTTTGCTCCCCTCACCCATCCCCTCTCTCCTCTCCCCACGCCGACCTCACCCTCAGCCACGTCCCCCCATGCCATCGGCCTCGCCGACCTTGCCCAACGCCCCGACGCCCCCGACGCCATCGGCCACGCCAACCTCGCCCGGCCGACGACGCCCGAGGTAGTGCTCCCCTCACCCATCCCCTCTCCTCTCCCCAGTCGGCGACGCCCGACGCCCGACTCCCGACGCCCCACGCCTCACGCCCCACGTTCCACGCCCGGCGCGAGTCAGGCGAGGGTCAGCGGCTCCCTCCTCTTCCTTCTTCCTTCTCCTTTTTTTTCGCTTTCATCTTCCTCTGTTTCTTCTACTCTGTTTTTTTTTCTTTCTTCGCTTCTTTTTTCTCTGCTCTGTTTTCCTTCATATGCTTCTTTCTTCTTGGCTCTTCTTCATTTGCCTCTAAACTTCGGCTGGCTGTTTTGTCTCTCCAGGAGGTATCGGACGGTGGGGGAAAGGAAGAAGGCTGTGGGCAAGGCGGGTGAGTCGACGGCAAGGACCCTCGGGCTTGGCGGCAGTGAAGGTAAGCATTGCGGCGTCTTCCTCTTCTCCTCTTCCTTTTTTGTTCTCTCTCTTTCTTTCCTCTTTCGGCACCCTCTCCGTCGAGTTCTTTGGTGGAGAAGGAGAACCGTCGGGGGCTTTGGGCAACCTCCCCGATGGGGAAGAAGAAGGGGCCCGGCGCAAGTCAGGCAAGGGTCAGCGGCTCGGGGTGGTTTCGGCAGGCGTGGCCAGGGGAGCACATTCGTCATGGTGATCTCCGGAGAGATCGTCGCAAGCCCTCACCTGGATAGCATCCTCCAGGTAACCAGAGTTCTCCATAATCTCCTCGCCTTCATCTCGATTCTTTTCTTTATTTTTTTTGCCCGATTTCATGGTAGGAACATGAAAAGTTTGTTCGAGGTTTTCTGAACCTGTACAAATTATCTTTGGAATTATGAAATTTTTGTGTGCAATTTGTTTGTCAGAATGATGGATTACTGCATACAACCTGTGGAAGTTCAAACTATATTGCTTCTGAGGTAGAACTTGATTCTGAAGAAGAAAAAGAAGAACAAAAAAGTGAATTAGCTAATGAAAGAACTATGTAAACCTGGATGTGTATATAGCCGGACAATTTCACCACCTGATCAAGGTAAACCTGGGTGTGTATATTGTGATGATTATTGTTTCAGATAGTTCAGTAATTTGATTCTTTGCGTAGTTATTTGAATGCACGTTTGGTGTTTCATTTGATGTTGTTGAATACAATGGCTTCAAGAAGAGCATTGCTTATACTCTTTCGGGTTGGATGTTTATTTAAAATATACTGGTGTTTGGACCGTGTTAAGGGTCATATAGAAAACTGTTGAGACTTCTCAAATATTACATGCTGATTCGTTCGAATATAAAAACCGAATTTGATTAATGGATTAGTATGGATATTAGATAAGATTGATTATATTAGATTAGTATACTATAACTATAGAATATATATAACTGTATGAATTAAATCAACATTATAAGGGGGCGGTTATGCATAACCATTTTTACTCCTTATAAGGTTGATATCAACCTTATATAAGGATGTATATTTAAAACTAACCTAGGAAATATGATAAAAATATACAAAGTTAACTTAGGAAAATATACATATAAACAAACTAATAGAAGGGAAACGGTTGTAACTGTTATTGCTCCTTATAAGGTTGATATATATATATAAAAATAATAATAATAATAACAATAATAACAATAATATTATATATAAAATAGTGGGAACCCGGCACGGGTGGGCACGGTTCTCTCTCTCACACCTCCCCCACTCCTTATTAATAAATCTGGTTTCTGAAGCATTTTCCTTTGAAATCTTTTCCAGTGTGGCTTTCGGCCTTTTAAATTGTGGTAGATATGAATGAGGCCCTCTGTAACCACGTATAGGCTAGCTTGAAGTTTACAAAACTTGGATTGGCCCTTTTCTGCATGAGCATTAACTGCTTAAGCAACAAGTCATGTTTTCCTTCATGTGAGCCAGCTTTCAAGTTTGGTTGGTTCCCTTTGCACCAAGTGATTAAGCAATTGCTCACTTATTATTTCAAGCCTTCATGCGTCAAGGTTGTGCTGCATATTGTACCTGATTTTGTGTGAAAAAGGGCTAAACTTATGACAATTATACTTCGGAGAAGGTCTGTGCATATTGTACAGCATGGTGTTTTTACCTTCCTTCCCCGTGTTCCAAAGATACATATAGTAGTTGCTCCTTTGAATGCTAATATTTATCCATCTATTATGTGCGCTAGCGTTACATGGAATGGGAAGCTGATTTTCCAACTCTCTGGCTTTCCAGCAGCTGTGAAGAACTGATAATTGTTGCTAATTACATGAAAATCCTCATTAATGACAATAAATGCAGATGAAAATGTATATGTTGCTGTAGATGTCTGGTAATGTTCAGTGGTTATGGACCATATCTTTTTGTGAACCAATATTTTTGCTCTTCATGTTGGGCCAAATCTTTTGCTTTGACCTACTGCTTTTGGGCTAGAAATTGAAAACAGAAAGTAATCTGCTTACTGCTATATGATTAAAGTAATAGTGACATGCTTACTGCTGGATGATTATAGCTGACAAACTCATATGAAAAATTCTCTTCTTAATCTGTTCATTTTAGTTATCTCTTTTAAAGCTTAGCATAATGCTTGGATAATAGATGGTAATTGCTTCCTTTTGTTTATTTCTCTTCTTCTCTAAGTACAAACCAAGGGATTCTAGCTGACATCTATGAAACTTGAGCAGTTTAGTTTTTTCCCTACTTCAATTTTCAGCTGAAACCCCTATTCTGTCTCACCATTGGTTCAACTGGAATGTGACTTGCTAATTCCCCTCAAAATGATGATTTAAAGTTCAACTGGAATGTAGCTTCACCAATAGGTGATGATGCCTTCAACACCATCTTCTAGGTGGTAATCATGTGAGCTGCAAAAGCATGTTTCCATTGCTTCGTATTGCTATGGCCACTATGTTAATAATACATAATGTATAGAAATCAAAGTCATGGCTTTTGCTATGGTTATAAATGGTTCTAATTGGAAAACAGATATCATTGTGGCTATCATGTTTCCATTGCTTCGTTTCTCTCGATTGATACAAGAGCCATGGAGAAGTGATTGTATTAAGTGAAATCAGAATCTCTTTATTTTTTATTTTCTTTGAAGTTGTGGTTCGTGGGGACCGTGGTAATTTTGGAACTGTTTGTGTGGATTGTGGAGCAATGTTTGCCACGGGGATAATGTTAGCCCATTTTATAGTGATTAAATTTCTGTATTGAAAAATGGTGTAGAAATATCTCAATCGTGATAAGTAGCTTGATGAATGTAATAGTTTTTTAATGGTGATTTCTCCATCGTGATAAGTAGCTTGATGAATGTAATTGAATGTAATAGTTTTTTATTTGTCTTCGTCATGATAGCTATATAAATTGCTGTAGTTATGGTTTGTGGGGACAAGGTTTGCCCTGGGGACAATGTTCGCCCCTTTTATAGCTTTAATTTTTATATTTCAGGAATTTTGTATAACTGTCTCATTTAGCCCTCGGTACGGGGGAAGTTTTGTCAAAAAATTTTGAAAGGAACTCTAATCATCCGTGTCATAGGCACGGGCATTCACTAGTATATATATATATAATACACATATATATATAATATACATATTAAAACAGTATTTTATATATATGTGTATACATATACAGATATATATAATACTATTTTAATATATATATATATATATATATATATAATATATATATATATATATATATATATGTATATTATATTTATATATATATATAATATGTATATGTATGTATATATATATTGAAAGTCATTAAAAAAAATGATTGAAAATTTAAATTTTAAAGTTTTTAAGTGATATAGGGAATCAATATAGGAAATCTGTTGGTTGAACAGGCCAAAAAGTGATTCCCTATATTAGTGAATGACATCAAATCACTTTAAAGTGGGGATAATGATAGGGAAGTTGTTGGGAATGCTCTAAGACATAACCTATCTATACTTAGCATAGATTGTCTTCGAACTTAATCTGAGTACAACCTATCTTCATCTAGCATAGATTATCTCAAAGGCACACACAAAAGCAACATAGAAACCATCATACGAATCTCTACTATCAAGCACAACAATCAAGTAGATCTGAATATACGTCAATGAAACTCAGTTCCTTCAACTCTTTATAAGATAAAATCATATTCATAGGTTCATGTCTTTGAAAAGGTAACAAGAATCAAACTAGAAAATACAGAAAACTTACACTAAAGCTTCATGAGATCCCTAAGAAGAAGAATCAACCACTCATCTGATTGATGAACGCCATATAGTTGATGAAAAGATCCCGAGATCCAAGCCGCGTCTCCATCTTCTTCAGCAACCTTAATCCTCTCTTTTCTCTCTATGGAGGCTCCTGGTTTTTGGCTAACAAAACCCTTTCTATATGTTAATTCCCGGAATTAGGGTTGTGGGTTAAGTTGGACCTCTAGTGCAACTCGGATTTCCTGGTTTAATCCTGACAGCCTCTTCCGGTCGCAACAAGGTTCAACCCGTCCATAATATTGAAATAAGTCCAACACGAACGATGTAGCTTTGGACGTCTTCTATCAGATCCCGAAGATTTTATAATATTTAAACTTATCTGGAATAGTTGGCGAATATTCTCCCCCACGTCGACGGACCAGTTTTCCAGCAGCTATATATCTTCCTTTTCTTCAAACCTTCTATCACTCCATGAGGAATCTAGGAAAGTGTCCAACATGAAAGGTGTACGTCTTGATGTCTTCTAGATGTCATCCAAATTTCAGAATATTTGGAGATATAAATAATGTCTGGCGAATATTATCCTGACAGTCGACGAAGCAGTGTATTTTCAGCATATTAATCCTTTTCTATAATTTCTAACTGGAATCTTAATTAATCTTGAAATCACTTAAGGGGTTTTCTTATAAATATTTAGTGACTCATCACCAGCACAACACCCCCCCTCAACACGAAAGAGATCGATCTTCATGGCCGGGAAGATCGATCTTCATGGCCGGGAAGATCGATCTTTCTCGGGCTGGGAGTGAGATCGCAAGAGTGATCGATCTTGTTCACAAGAAGATCGATCCTTCTTGAGCACCGCCGAAAACCCGCCGGAGAAAACGCCAGAAAACGCGCAAAATACAAAACCAAACATCATAAAACTCAGGGATCTGATAGCATGGAACTAGGGGAGTCCGAAAACACCAAAATACTGGAAAACCAACGGCTACAAACAAAGATCTAAGCTAAAGAGAAACAAAGGAAACCTAGGTTACCAAATCTTAAGATCTGGGTAGAGATCCCTACCTAGAACCGATGGAAGCCTCCAAATCCAGCTTAACACGCTTTGGATCGTCCAAAAGATCCTACCCAAATCGTCGGATTCGACCTCCTTCCAAGATTTTCAAAGAAATTAAAAGGAAGGAGATGGGTTCTACTTATAGAACCAGTCACGACCAGAGGGATCGATCTTCACCCCCATGAAGATCGATCTTCTTCGTGACAAGCAAAGACTTTCCAGGCATAGGGTGATCGATCTTCTATGCTGAGAAGATCGATTCTCTCGTCCTGAAAAGTGGAAAACGGGGAAACAATGTGCCCCAAACCCCGATCTTTCGATCCAGGTCACACCTAAGGGTTCTAATCAAACAAGGACAATATCTCAAGGTCGTGTGTGCACAACGCGATTGTGGAACAGCCCTCGACGCTCCCGGTCGAGCCAGATCTGAGGACTGGGTCCTCACAAGCTGAGTTCATAGCATTAGACCTAGCTGGGGAAGAAGAAGAATGGTTGCGTAACTTCTTAGAAGATATTCCTACGTGGCCTAAACCTATGCCTCCTATTAGCATTCATTGCGATAGTCAATCAGCAATAGGCAGAGCACAAAGCCATATGTATAATGGAAAATGTAGGCATAAACGTCGATGATACAATTCAGTAAGAAAATTGTTGTCGACTGGTGTAATTTCCATCGATTTTGTAAGATTGAAGGAAAATGTTGCAGATCTACTAACCAAAGGCCTAACTAGAGACCTAGTGGATATTTCGTTGAGGGGAATGAGGTTGAAGCCCATGAAATGACTATCAATGGCAACCCAACCTAGCCGATCTGGCAGACCCAGATTCTAGGTTCAATGGGACAACCGAATTGTGGGGGCAGTCGCATAGATCACTTTTACCCATTCCTATGATGATTGAGTGATAAACTTGCATAGTGTAAAGGTTAAGCTTATGCTTTTAATGATCCTCAAAGAGTAGGGGTATGACAAGATGCTCTTAACAAGAGATCACCTATGTCGAGTGAGAAGGGGCCGCTTCTATGAGAATGATGTAAGGGCTAGTTCTCTAAAGCACTCGAAGAATTTTACCAGACATGTCTAGGGCCGAAATGGACACAACAAAAGAGCCTTCAGTGGTATAAGAAAGGCGATGTGTGAGCACTATTGTCTTAGTGTACATGAAAGTTGAACAGTTCAAGACATCGCATTCACTGTTTAGCAAGTACATTCGATAGTGTTTCACTAAGGAAGGTTCAAGGCTAAAAGCTACCTATCCTGAAGCAGCAATATTCTGTGATACTCTCAAATGCATTAGGGATCATTTAGAATTTTGATCATCCATTTGATTCATGTGGGCTATTGTTGGATTTGGAGCCCAATTAAGTATGTTGGCTAAGCATGGGTTGAATCAAATGGGCCTTGGAAGAGCCCATTAACTAATAGCCAAATGGAGGTGAGCCCATGTGTGTAGAGTAGTTTAGTCCCACATTGGAAGTGGAAGAAATCTTCCACTAGTTTATATAGTGTTTTGAGCCTCTAAGCTTTGAACACATGTGACGACTAGAGGCGGAACACCAACACGCGCGCCGCCGCCGCCCACCCGCCAGGCACGGCCGTGCTTGGTGTGCTGTCGGAAGCAATCAAAAATAAAACCAATACTCTTCAAAGTAAATGTAGTAGTGCGAGTACGAGTCGATCCCACGAAGAGCGTCTAATGTATGTTTTGTGCTATGTGAACAAAGATGGGGGGTTTTGAGTAGAACAAACACAATAAAGAAACAATCTAAAGCGGAGAATCGAATTGAATCAAGAGAACAAACCTTGGTCTGAATCAACATCCACCATCGGAATCCAACAACTGATCATTGATGCAAGTAATCAATCTACACCTTGAATATTCACCGTTCGAATGAAATTCGAATATCTCCTCAATCATAGTTAATTAGAAACAACCGATCTAATCAACCCTAACTACTAAACAACCTAAGACAAGCGCTGTAGATTTAATCTAGTAGCAGCCTTAAGAATAGGGAGATCGATGAAGCTAAACAACACAAACATAAGCGGTTGCATTTAATTTAGTCAAATGTTCTTCCTAAGATCTATTAATCTCTGAAACGCAGTAAATCAATAGATCTCAGTTGCTTCGCAGATTAAAGGGATCAAACAATTACGAATTTGATATCCAACCTAGCAGTAGATCGTAATGAATAATAAACTAGTAGGCCTCATAGCAATTAGACAAGACAATCATGAATATTTAATCTCAGAAGAACATCCAATACTCAAGTATAAACTAAACAATAAAAATAGATTAGATCTCACAGTTTCATTGATTCCGAGGTTTCAGTCTCCTCGACCAAGAATTAAGGTTTAGCCACGTAACGCCATCAAGAACAATCCAATCCTTTCAAGACGAAAGAAGAACCCTAGAAATATCAAATAAATAGAAAGGAGCAGCCAAAAACCTTTAGAATTCGCCCCCCTTAATCCCTAAAAAGAACCATATTTATAGCCCATAAGTTTCCCATCCTCGGATTAAATCTGAGCCCTTAATTATGCAAAGTCGGTTAACAAAGATCGATCTTTATGAAAAGAAGATCGATCTTTATGAAAAGAAGATCGATCTTTACTTCCCAGATTATGGATGCGCCCCGACTCGGATCGATCTGTTTTGGAAAGAAGATCGATCCCTTTATTCCGGACTTCAGATTTAGCCTCACGGTCGATCCTCGCATCGACCCTGCGAGCGTATATTTTTGACAGAAGCTGACAGTCGATGCGGCGGTCGACCGTGAGTTTTTTTCATCTCTGGGTGCATAAGGGATCGATCTGTTATGGAAAGAAGATCGATCTCTTATTCTCTGCATATTTCTTCTGTTATTCTGCCCTGCGTTGGTTGTAGTAAAAGCACTGTAACTTTCTCTAGGAAGCTCCAAATCATAAATCGTAAAATTCTCCAGAAACTAGACTTCATGAGCTTTCCAACCATATATGACCCATCATCTGGTTCTTCATCAGTAGGTACAGTTTCATCTTTAAAGTTGATCCAAATACTCTTTTCAGCTTCTTTTCGAACTTAAGGACTTCAATTGCATCCTAAATCAAAATATAAGAATAATGAGTGTATTTAGGTACCAAATAAGCATAGGAGACTAAGTATTAAGGGATAAAAATATAACATTATACATCATCATCAGTGCTCGTGTGCCGTGTGCGTCCTTTTTGTTATACACTTAAGGGCACAGTGTGATACACTAGCCTCGATCAAGCTACGCTTCTACATCAGTTTTCCTTCTTCCTCATCGGCGGATTCTTCTCTTTTGGAGTTCTATCACCTTATCTTGTAAGTGTTTAGAATTCAGTTTTCTTCTTGTCGTTGTAAAGGATTCTTATTACCTTAGTAAAAGCAAGATTCTATTCTCCCCTTTACATTTCCGACAGTCACTGATCAAGAATAATTGCCACAGCTGTGTCAATGACGAAATTTTACTATGTGCAAGCTTCCACAAAAAGAAACGGACCCGAGGGCCTACCGGATCATGCCACACACTCCACCTGTCTGCTAAATCCTCCTCTCCACCACTAGACCTCTTCAGAGAATCTAGATACTGGTAGCAAGAAGAGGAAGAGATCCTGCTTGAAGCACCCCACATCCATCTAGGTTTACCTTCTACTAAATCACTCCCAATAGGAACTTCAGAATTTCCTCAACAAAGTCAGGATGAAATAGATGAGAGAATGCCACAATCCCAGTCACCCCACTCATTTAACAAATCACATACCTTCAGCTCCCTGTCACCTGGGACAAGGTATTTTTGCCAACGGTCCATTAAGAATCCACCAATCCTACAGTACATTAGCTTGACAATTTTTGTGAATTAGCCAACGAAGGCCCCCCTTAAACGCCGCAACTGCAGAACAATAAGGATCTGAATAAAGAAGAGACTCCAGATGGCAGCTTACTTCCAGGCAGCAATGAATCCAAATGATACTTTGAAAGAACAATCAAAGCCCAGAATGAATTACTCTTCTCTAATGGGCTAGCCACCCTTTTCATACTTAATGCTTTTTGCCACTACCCAAATATTTCAATCTTGAACCCCCTTGTAGTTTGTGTCTACATACCTTCTCCCATGCCACCGTAGAAAGTTCAGCTTTATGACCTTGCCAAAGAAAATCTATAGAGAGAGCAGCAATTCTATCCAACACAGGCTGATGCACCGGGACGACTGACATTGTAAACATAGGCAAGGCCTATATAACAGACTGTATCAAGGTTAGGTGACTCCTCTCACAATTTAGTAGCATGTCAAGACAGCAACTTAGATTGCATAGCTTCTATAAGATAATTAAAATCCTTGCCTCGCAGGCATTCCATATTCAGTGGTACCCCCACCCCCCCTCATGTGGTGGACTCACACCAAAGCAAGTTTGGGTGGAGCCACTTCCCTTTTGGATAGTGAGTTTGGTGTTAGTGGGTTGAGCCAAGCCCACTACTATTTATCCTCCCCAAGTTACCATCAAGATAGGATGAAGGGGTCTTTCTCTACAAGTTAGAAGAGGATTTCCTTGGTGGATGAGAAGGGGAGAAGGAGAGGGGAAGAGAAGAAGGGGGAGCAAGTTAAGTTTTCAACCACCATTGTTTGGTGAGATCTCTCCACTCTATGTGTATCTCATTGTGTTGATTGTAGATGTATGCCTCTAGTGTTATCTAGAGAAGACCTTGTTGTAGTCTCTCATCATCATGGTGGAAGTTTGTTACTAGGGCTAGGCCCTCGTGGTTTTTTCCCAAAGTTGGGGTTTTCCACGTAAAAAAATTGGTGTCTCCTTGTGGTTTGCTTGTGGTTGTTTTGCATTGACTTGGTTGTCTACATATTGCCCTATAAGTGTTTGATCATTTGCTTGTTGCATAGAATTGAGGAAGACTTGTTCTCCTCACAAGTGGTATCAGAGTACGGGTTTGGGATTTCTTTCGTGCATCATTGGAATGGATTCAAGCACCGGAAGTAGGATGACTTCACTCAATGGGAATAATTGGATTATTTGGAAGCCCAAGATGAAAGACCTTCTATATTGCAAGGATTTATATGCACCCATAGAAGGAGATGAGCACAAGCTCAAGGACATGTCCGATAGTGAATGGAAGAAGCTAGATCGGAAAGCCGTCGCTACCATTCGCCAATGGTTGGATGATGTTGTATTTCATCATGTAGCGAATGAGACATCCGCCAAGTGTTTGTGGAAAAAGCTACATGACTTGTTTGAGAGGAAGACCGCCGGCAACAAGGCTTTTCTCATTCGAAAGCTTGTTAATTTGAAGTATAGAGATGGAGAATCCATAGCGGAGCACTTGAATGAGGTTCAAAGTATTGTGAATCAACTTGCTTCAATGAAGATGGTGTTAGATGATGAACTCCAAGCATTATTGATGTTGAGTTCTCTACCGGAGTCATGGGAGACATTGGTGATTTCTCTTAGCAATTCGGCACCGGATGGAATAGTGACCATGAATCAAGTCACTAGTAGCTTGTTGAATGAGGAGGTTAGAAGAAAGTCAACCGGTTCATCCATCTCACAAGCTCTAGTTGCCGAGAATAGAGGTCGATCTAAATCTCGAGATCATGGAGATCACTCCAAGTCAAGAAGCAAGTCCAAGTCAAGGAAGGATTTCTCATGCCATTATTGCAAGCAAAAGGGCCACTTCAAAAGAGAATGCCGCATTTTTAAAAGAGATGTGAAAGAGGGAAAAGTCAAAGAGGACAACAAAGAAGGTACTATTGTGACTCTTAATAGTGATATTGGGGTCATAAATAGTTGTGGTGATGAGTGCATTACCATTGCATCTTCTTCTCATATTGATTGGGTTGTTGACACGGGTGCTTCCTTTCATGCTACACCACATAAACACTTCTTTAGCTCTTACAAGTCGGGTGATTTTAGGTACGTAAAGATGGGTAATAGTGGTTGTTCTCTAGTTATCGGAATTGGAGATGTTTGCTTGGAAACCAATATTGGAATGAAGATGATTCTAAAAGATATCCGCCATGTCCCCGATCTTCGGCTTAATCTCATCTCACCGGGTTGTTTAGATGATGAAGGCTACACATTGGTCTTTGGTAAAGGTGTATGGAAGCTTACTAAAGGATCTCTTATTGTTGCAAAAGGCAAGAAGTGTTGCTCTGTTTATCGATCATTAGCAAATGTTGCTAGTGATGGCACTCTTGCATTTATGGATGATTCCACCTCAAGCTTATGGCATCGGAGGCTTGGCCATATGAATGAGAAGGGAATGCAAGTTCTAGCAAAGAAGAAAATGCTTCCAAACTTCAAAGATACGTCTTTGAAACCTTGTGAACATTGTTTAATTGGAAAGCATCATAGAACCTCTTTTGTTAGAAGTGCTTCTAAGAAGAATAGAGAGCTCTTAGATATGATTTATTCCGATGTATGTTGACCTTTTGAGGTCAAATCCCTTGGTGGCGATCTCTATTTTGTTACTTTCATTGATGATGCTTCTAGAAAGGTTTGGGTTTATCTTTTGAAATCCAAAGATCAAGTTTTTGAGCATTTTCAATTCTTTCATGCCAAGGTTGAAAGGGAAACGGGGAAGCTTCTCAAATGTCTTCGAAGTGATAATGGAGGAGAGTATACTTCCAAAGAGTTCGAAGCATATTGTAAGAAGCATGGCATTCGGCATGAGAAGACGGTACCTCGCACTCCTCAACATAATGGTATAGCTGAGAGGATGAATCACACAATTGTAGAGAGAGTCCGAAGCATGCTATCTATGTCCAAGTTGCCCAAGTCATTTTGGGGTGAAGCGGTCAAGACGGCGGTTTATTTGATCAATCGGTCTCCCTCAATTCCTTTGGATGATGATGTTCCGGAGAGAGTTTGGAGTCAACAAGATGTTTCTTATTCCCACTTGAAAGTCTTTGGTTGTAGAGCCTTTGTTCACATTCCAAAAGAGGATAGATCCAAGTTGGATGAGAAGGCTCATTCTTGTATTTTCTTGGGATATGCCGATGAGGAGTTTGGTTACAAATTATGGGATCCGGAGACGAGAAAAATTATCCGAAGTAGAGATGTTGTATTTCTTGAAGACCAATTCATTGAAGATATGAAGAAGCCAATGGAGAAGCCACAATATGTCACCAATGAGTTCATAGATTCTTCAAGTGTTCCTCCTATGTTGTATGAAGAAAGAGGAGAAGAGTACCAAGAAGAAAGTGAGCATCCGAATGATGATGATGAGCATGATGATGAGCATGGTGATGAAGAGTTTGCTACTTCAAATAATGTTCAAATTGAAGAAGTGCATGAACAAATCGATCCACCACAAGATCAAACAAGAAGATCTAGTAGAGTGCATGTACCATCTACTAAGTATACTCCATCCGAATATGTGTTGCTAACCGATGGGGGAGAACCGGAAAGTTTCCATGAAGTGATGAATAGTGAGCATAAAGAAGAGTGGTTAGAAACTATGCAAGAGGAAATGAATTCCTTGCATGAGAACCATATTTATGAGTTGGTACATTTGCCTAAAGGAAAGAAAGCACTCAAGAACAAGTGGGTGTTCAAGTTGAAGAATGGAGATAAGAGCTCACTTCCAAGGTACAAGGCAAGATTGGTTGTGAAGGGTTTTGGGCAAAAGAAAGGAGTTGATTTTGAAGAAATCTTCTCACCGGTAGTCAAGATGTCATCTATTAGACTTGTGATGGGTTAAACGCCTACCATGGATTTAGAAGTTGAGCAACTAGATGTCAAAACGGCATTTCTTCATGGAGATTTAGATGAAGAAATCTACATGGAACAACCGGAGGGTTTCAAATGCAAAGGCAAAGAGCACTTGGTATGTAAGTTGAAGAAAAGTCTATATGGCTTGAAGCAAGCACCAAGGCAATGGTACAAGAAGTTTGATGCCTTCATGATGGATCATGGCTACAAAAGAACTACATCGGATCATTGCATCTATGTGAAGACATTTAATGATGGTACATTTCTCATCCTTCTACTCTATGTTGATGATATGTTGATTGTTGGCAAGGATACTTACAAGATTGAAAAGTTGAAGCAAGAGTTGAGCAAATCTTTTGCAATGAAGGACTTAGGATCCGCAAAACGGATCTTAGGTATGGAAATCTCTCGTGATCACAAAGCAAAGAAGCTATGGTTGTCACAAGAAAGATACATTGAAAAGGTTCTTGAAAGATTTGGTATGCACAACACCAAGTCCGTGGGATCGCCACTTGCTTCTCATTTCAAGTTGAGTGCCAAGCAATGCCCTTCAAGTGAGAAGGAGAAGAATGAGATGAAGAAAATTCCCTATGCTTCGGCGGTAGGAAGTTTGATGTATGCCATGGTATGTACAAGGTCCGACATAGCACATGCGGTTGGTGTAGTAAGCCGTTTCCTTTCCAATCCGGGGAAAGAGCATTGGTTGGCTACGAAATGGATCTTGAAGTATCTCAAGGGATCAACCAAGATGTGTCTTTGTTATGGAGAAGGCAATCCTATACTAGAGGGTTACACGGATTCGGATATGGCTGGAGATGTTGACTCAAGGAAGTCTATTTCGGGTTACTTGTTCACTTTTGCAGGGGGAGCTATTTCTTGGCAATCCAAATTGCAAAAATGCATAGCTTTATCTACTACGGAAGCCGAGTTTATTGCCGCTACCGAAGCTTGTAAGGAGTTGTTATGGATGAAGAGGTTCATTAGTGAACTTGGGTTGAAACAAGAGAGGTATGTTCTCTTTTGTGATAGTCAAAGCACCATCCATTTATGCAAGCATGCAATTTTTCATTGTAGAACCAAGCACATCGACATAATGTATCATTGGATTCGTGATGTTCTTGAGAAGAAGGTGGTACAAATTGAGAAAATTCATACCGACAAGAATGGGTCGGATATGATGACGAAGCCTCTACCAAAAGAGAAGCATGAGCTATGTAGAAGCATGTCCGGTGTGACCGGAGTGTTATGCATAGCGGAGTCCCTTTCATGAGTCGGAGGGGGGAGTTTGTTGTGGTGTCCTTCTCATGTGGTGGACTCACACCAAAGCAAGTTTGGGTGGAGTCACTTCCCTTTTGGTTAGTGAGTTTGGTGTTAGTGGGTTGAGCCAAGCCCACTACTATTTATCCTCCCCAAGTTACCATCAAGATAGGATGAAGGGGTCTTTCTCTACAAGTTAGAAGAGGGTTTCCTTGGTGGATGAGAAGGTGAGAAGGAGAGGGGAAGAGAAGAAGGGGGAGCAAGTTAAGTTTTCAACCACCATTGTTTGGTGAGATCTCTCCACTCTATGTGTATCTCATTGTGTTGATTGTAGATGTATGCCTCTAATGTTATCTAGAGAAGACCTTGTTATAGTCTCTCATCATCATAGTGGAAGTTTGTTACTAGGGCTAGGCCCTCGTGGTTTTTTCCCAAAGTTGGGGTTTTCCACGTAAAAAAATTGGTGTTTTCTTGTGGTTTGCTTGTGGTTGTTTTGCATTGACTTGGTTGTCTACATATTGCCCTACAAGTGTTTGATCATTTGCTTGTTGCATAGAATTGAGGACGACTTGTTCTCCTCAGTCTTCTACACCTTTTATCTGAAGTCTTGTTAGAAAATTTGACACTAGATTTTTTTCTTATTAGCCTCCAACCCTGACAGTAGTCGGAATCTCTTAAGAACATTCAATAACTTGGCCAAGTCGAAGAGGGTTGGACCCCATCAGAACAAAGACTTGTAGCGAGCCTAGTAACCGCTTCACGGACAGTAGCATTAGAAGCCCAGCCATGCTGCCAAGTGCCCAACCAAGCCCCTTATATATTCCTCACCACCTCCTTTAGCCTATCATTGCTGCCATTTTTGAGAGCGACAGGGAGAAAGGGAGAGCCGAGAGAGAAGAGGGGTGGTCATCGGAAAGTTGGTCGATTTGGTAGTTTCTACAATGTTTTTAGTGGGTTTTGTGTTTTTTCCGGTGATCTTTCTGGCGAGGGGTTGCTGGAGCATTGATGGAGATGACGCCGGACTTTCATCCATCGACTGCAGCGTCAGAGGAAGAGCTCGAGTGCTCTCTGTTATCATCCCGGTCACTTTCTGGGAGTTTTTCGTGATGGATAGCCCGAAATCTAGCTCTATTGCCATGTTTCCCGGCTAGAATTTGGCAAGCTTTTTCTCTAGCCATGGCCACCGATCTCTTTAGAATCCAGTGCTAGGAACAGCGAGTCAGTTTTCCTCTCCTTCGCAGTGTTTTTCTGGTGCTTAAACACCGTTTGGATGGTCTCCGAAGCTTGGATTTGGGGAAGATGATGCACTGTGCATGGCGCTTGTTAGCAACCGCTTACAGTATCTGCTAACTAATAAATATCACATCAGACTCAGCAGACAATGATACTCCATTGACAAGTCCCTTTTTTTTTATATAAGTCGAGCTCAAAGCTATATGTTATTTACAAGGTTATGGTACGGCAAAATCTGTGCCTACAGACCAACACCATTTAGCTACTCTATCAGCCCTTGCATTAGCAGCTCTAGGTACGTGTATGACGAAAATAGAATCAAACTCCATGTGCAGCCTCCATACTATCTTTGCCAGGTCCTCTTCCTCCTTGGGCCAGGCCCTATGCCCACGCAGGACCCCAACCACCTCCTTGGCATCAGGTTCCACGATGACGCTCTTTTCATTTCTATCTCTAGCCCATTCCAATGCTCGGCAAACCGCGAGCAATTCAGCTTCAAATGTAGAACCAACATCAACCCTCGCACCTTGTACCCACCTGAGCTCCTCACTACCTCCTAGTGCCACCACTCCAATCGTCGTTCTTTGGTTGCCTCCAATCTCCCGCGCCGCGTCCACTTGCAGGATCAAGCAACTCTTCCACTAGTCTTCTTGCCTTTCTAACCACTACCTCCACCGGCTCCCCCACATTCTCAAACACCCTACTATTCCTGTCCTTCCAAATGAGCCAAACTGCATAGCTTAGAAATGCCTTTAGCCTTTGCACACCCTTTTGGCTAGAAGAACGAACATAGACCTCCACCATTGCATCTGAGTTCCAATCACAGCAACCTACGTGACACTCCGCCAGCAAACAATCAAGCACATGGTGAGCAAATTCACATTCAAACTGGGCATGCTCCAAAGTTTCATCAAGGCCACACCTCGGGCACCCTATTTCCGACGCCAAGCAGAAACGCCAAAGAGTGTCTCGGACCGGGAGCTTCATTCTCAGGGTCTTCCATATGAATTGGCGTATACGAGGTCCGGCAAGGAGCCTCCAAACGCTAGACCAAGATTGCTGGAGGAGGAGCTGGTAAGCAGAGCTCCAGGAGATTACGCCATCTCCGCAAAACTCCCAGCGATAATGATCCCTCCCACCAGGCCAGCCATAAGGTAAGGAAGTAATGGCAATGGCATCTCTGAATGAAAGATCCCAGCAACTTTATCAGTATCCCAACCCTTGTCGGATTGCAAGTCCCCCACTAGCAAGTGGTCCATAGATGTGTTGATCAAATTCGGCCTATCGATGAGAGCAACATCCAACACCCATCGACATCTCAAGGCATCAATCCTGCTTCTAGAACCTGAAACCCAGTAGAGCCCGAGCCTCAAGCCCTCAACCGCCTCACAGATCATATGCCAGTGCTTGGATACATGGTACTGAGAGTTGGAAGGATCCCTGGCCACTTATACTTCGCTCTAGCTAGGAGTGTCCAAATAGTCTTCTGCTCTCCGAGAAAAACTACAGCTCTCTTTACTTTAAGAGCTCTTCGCCAGATCCGGTAATCCCGAACTCCGAGCCCTCTTCACTCCTTGGGTCGACATACATCTTGCCAAGCCACAACATTAACACTGGAGCGTTGACCTTGCCAAACAAAGTCTCTACACATCCTCTCTAGGTTTTTGACAACCGACACTGGGAGAGTAGCACAAGTCATGGCATGAACTGGCATTCCTTGCAAAACTAATTTAAGTAATGTGACCCGACTAGCCTCCGACAGTTTCCTCCCCTGCCATCCGGTGATCCGTGAGGCCATTTTCTCCATTAGAGGAGAGAAATCCATTGTTCAGAGGTTCTTAGCACTTATACGGGCTCCTAAGTAGTGCCAGCATGTATCATTTTGTCTCACCTTTAATATGCCACAAATTGCAATGCGCCTCTCTTTATCCACCCTCCTTGAAAACCGAATGCTACTCTTTTTGGGGTTTATTTCCAACCCGCTGAGCACATGGAAAAGTAGAAGCTTCTGGCGAAGCCTGCGGGCTTCAATGTATGTAGCTCTAGTAACAAGCAGACAATCATCTGCGTAAAGAAGATGCGACAGGGAGAAGTCCGAACCTCTGAATTTGATACCTTCAAACATGTAGCCTGGGCTTTTAAGAATGCAAGAGATAACCTCCTGCACTAGCAAGAAGAGGTAGGGGGAGAGTGGATCCTCCTAACGAAGGCCCCGCTTCACCTGCACTCTGCCCACCCAGGCAGGATTCCCATGCATGGGGATCTCGTCGGGAACGCATCGATAACTATCCTTAGCACTGTGTCTTGGAAAATCAACACGACCTCTAAACCTGAATAATAATATAATTGTAGCCAACTAGACATTTACCTCGAAAGTACAAGGATTCAAAAATACAATCATTCTCTAAACCTTGCTACCCAGCGTCGGTCCTAGAGCTAAATCCAAGCTGCTCGAGCCCTCGGATCGGCGACTGACCCATGGCCCACGCCTAACCTTAAATGCCTCTAATGCATATAGTGCATGAACCTATACAAGCATCTAGCTTAGGTGTCACTATATGTCACATCAACAATAGATGTTCAACAATTAAGCTATAACACAATAAAAGAATCAAACTTGATTCTCAAACAAAAATCGGTACTACAACGCCGCTATACAATAGCTCTCGGCGCAATGCTGGAACACAACATGCTAAAGTTCAACAGTTATCCAGCAGATAATAGCTTAACAATACTATGATTAAGTATTCAATTTCACAAAGTAGGGCAATTTCGGCAATTAACCCTACAACTGAAATCCTAGCATAAAACCCTTCAAAGTCCATCAGAAATCCGTGGAAAGCCACGAGGTAGTCCTAGGCATACATTAGTAGAACATACTAAGGTATCGAGAAACAATTGATAGATGAAATCAAAGAAATTGCATAATACCGATAATTTCATAATGTTTCAAAAATATACAACTACGATCAAATCCCTCTCAAATCGATCAATAAATCCGTCAAAAAGTCACTCTTACCATGCTATATGCTTTCTAGTATCATTAGCTATCTATCAAGAAAGAATCAAATCAAAAGAATCACAAAAATCACTATTTAAAGGGTGGTGGTCGATGCGACTGTCGATGTGACGGTCGACCCAAACATCGACCCTAGAAAGCCATTTTGACATCCAAAGCTCACGGTCCATGCGATGGTCGACCGTGAAGCCTGGGAAGGGACTGCCCTAAAGAAATAAATTTCCGAGATGTAACCAATCAAAACTCGTTGGAATTCAATCAAAGGTTGAGGGGAGGTAGAGGAGAACATTCTGAATCTAATGGCATCTAGAAATCAAGATTTCAACGGTAAAATATCGAATCTGACTTGTTTCAGCCGAAAAGCTGACAAAACCGATAAAACGGCGATAGAAACCAAACCGGCCGACGAAACGTATAACCGGAACATCCAGGTGTTCCGACAATGTCGTTTACACTAGAATACAAACTTACAACACATTCTAACATGCATTTTTATACTAAAACGTGCAAAACAAATCCTAGGCAAACCTAATCAAACAGTTAGAGTAGAAACACCTTCATGTAATAACTGGGCAGACGATCTACCAATCCCCCAGTTTTGCCGCTCCAATTTTATTCACGCATCTGTGATCCACACTCCAAACGGCAGTTGAGAGAGAGAGAGAGGGGAAGAAAGAGAGAGAAAAGAGGAAGACAGAGAATGGGGAGGAGGTATTTATAGGGAAGAAAATTGATCTCATACGTCCAATTCAATCTTTCCCAATCGAGCTCCGATCTTCTGATCAGAAGCTTCCCTAAGCTCCTAATCAATCACATATCTCAATCAAAGGCCGTGTGTGCACTACGCGAGTGTGAAACCGACCGCCAAGGCGTAATTTTATCAAAATGCCCTCGGGGTCCAAAAATAGCGGTGCAATCAACCGATCGTAAACCATGGCCAACTGAGCCAAACCAAACCCTCGACCTAATGCGGTCGAATCTGATTGGAGGTATGGGACCTCACACTACTGGTAGTAGAATATTGAATTATAGCTAAACGAACGGTAGCAATGTACCAACGGTAGCTTGGAAATCTGGAAATGAATGCACTTGGTCGGCATCAAAGTACCGAAACATTACAGTTTAAGTCTGTATTCGAATACCATCCCGCAAAGACCTAGCCATAACATGCTTTTAACGGTAGTAACTCGCCGATAAGTACATTCTTGTATCGATAGGCAACTCTCGACATTAACAAGTGGGGTTTGTACTACTGAACCGTTAGAACGTGATGAGTCTAGTGAAAAATTCAACACATTGGGGGTAAAATCAAGAAAAAAAGTCGTTAGGCATCGAATGTGGGTGAGAACACTTAGAAAAGGAGGATTTGACAAAGAATGAAGTTAAGATACTCACATTTGGGATGAGGAATAGGAGAGATTGGGAGAGTATGGTCCATGCCTGAAGAAAGAGGGCTTCCACACCGGGGAAGGTGAGCATTGGATGTTATGGCTGAGAGAACGATCGCCGGCGATGCTTTGTCATAGAGGATGCCGTTCGGTGGTCAGGGGAGGTGTATGATCAAGGCTTGATCGGAAGGGTGAGGTAGGTGGTAGTTTGGGTGTTTTGGCCGGTTGTTTTGTATAGTGTGTGGGGTGTTAAGTATGGTGTGTGGTTTCATGTTAGGAGGATAGTTTGGGTAAGGAGTGATATTTGGTGTGATGTATTGAACAAAACACCATGCTTTAATATTTGGGTTAGGGTGTATTGAGCAAATGTGGTGTAGTGAGTTTGAAATGTGGTGTTGATAGAGGTACCTTTATCTGAATACCCTCCTCAGATTCAGTCTTGAAATAACAACCGAATCGCCACCCAAAAAGTTTGGAAGATAGAGACTAAGATCTCTCAGGAGGTTCTTGCTACATGGAAAGGCGTCTAAAAAGTTTGAAACCTGTGTGTTTGTTGTGTCAATGCTATGCAATTGCAGGATGTTGTCGCTGTATAGATGGGTTGCTGATTCAAGATTGAACAAGATTTGTTTCGGTGAAAAACTAGGGTTTTACTAGCTTGGACCACCGAGGGACCACCGTAAACCACCGATCGGATGGGTTTACCGGGCTTTTTCGCTGCCTACGAATCTCTGGACGTCATGTATGTCTACCTTTCTCCATTTAATGTTTGAATCTCAGTAGTTAAAGCCCTATATTTAGTTAAAATTGCCCTTTTCGAGGGTAGGCCCGATTGTAATGTTTGAATCTCACATGGTTTGCAAGTGGATTCTTTGTTGTTTAATGTCACTCTGTCCCTTTTCTTGATTATTTAAGCCATGATCTGGTTTAATGTCTCTTTCTTGTTGTTTAATATCCCTTTTCCGATGGCCCTTTGCCTTATGCTTAATTTTTTGTTTAAATCCTGACCGTGTGGGAGACATTGGACTAGAATATGTCAATAGGGCATGTGGGAAACTAGCATTGGTGTTTTTTGGACTAAAATATGTCAATATAACACATAATTGGCACCGTGGGATCCTAACTTTGGAATGCTGCACATGTTAATGTTCAATTGATTAGCTAGTGTGTACTGTATTTTTTAGCTCAAAAAAAGTTTCATACCTAGTTAGTGTTTAGCTCACATTGGTGTATGCACTGCGATACACCTAGTCTAGCTCATGTTTATCTCACATTGGTGTATACACTGTGATACACCTAGTTTAGCTCATGTTTAGATCACATTGGTGTATACTGTGCTCATGTTTAGCTCACATTGATGTATATTGTGCTCATGTTTAACTCACGTTGGTGTATACTGTTCAGAATGGAGGGTGTCACATTCTCAATTGCACTTCATTATGGTGGATACTTCCAGCATTCACCAGTATTTCAATACATAGGCAATAATGTGACAGAGTACAACAACATTTCTAGAGACACGTTTGGCTATTTTGATTTTATGACCTTTTATGAGGAGTTGGGCTATGGTATCTTGTACCTTGGAATGATCTCTGCAAGGAAGCTTTGAGGGACATAAAAACAGATGTAGAGGTATGGGGCTTGATGCTATTAGGGTCAATTGGACAAAGAATACATGTGTACTCTAAGGGTGATATCATCAAGCCCGGAGATAATGTGGGTACAATGCAGCCTACCAATGATGTTCATGTGGCAGAGGATGTGACAATGACATTGATTGTTGCTGAAGCTGGTCTTGGGGCACCTCCAATTGTTAGTGATCTAGGTCATGAAAGTAGAATAGAGGTAGAAGATAGTGATGAAGATGCCTTTTTTTATAAGGAGAATGATGAGGGTAAAGTAGCTGTTGTCGATGTCTCGGAACTTCCTATAAGTGGATAAGGTCATGTTGCTGAGCCTAGAGAACTTGGATATGGAGGAGGTTATGAAGCTGGTTATGGGGATAGTGAAAGCTCTTACAGCAGTGAGTATGAGTCATCAATGTGTTCTAGTTGTTATGAGGATGATGACCATGCATATGAAGCATTTCCTGAAACTAGTTTCCAAGGAATGGTGGATCAAGGGGTGTGGAATGATGGGCTTGCAGATGTTGGAAAAGCTGGAGGTTATGCATATGATGACTACAAGTCTGATAACTTTAGTGTCATGGGTTGACGAGGGTGATAACTACCCAATTTTCAGAGTGGAGACAAACAGGGAGATTAAAAAGCCATTCAAGGTTGGCCTGAAGTTTACCTCGGCAAATATTTTGAAGAATGCTATAAAAGGCTATGCTTTGACAGCTTTTGCTGTGTTTTGGATTATCTCATTGAATGTAAGCTTTGTTAAAGACTATGTTTGAGTTGCTTCATGAATGTGTTTGTTTGAGCATCATGAATGGATTTGATCTCAGTGAATGTAAGTTTTGAAAGCTTTATTTGACCTTAATGAATGTAACAGTACTCAATGAATGTAACAATCCTCAGTGAATGTAAGCTCTGTAAGCTTTGTTATGTAAGCTTTGTAAGCTTTGTTTGAGCTTCATGAATGTAACAGTTCTCAGTGAATGTTAGCTTTGTTTGAGCTTCAATTGATACAACTGTAAGCTTTGTAATCATCAGTAAATTTGATCTCAATGAATGTAAGCTGTATTAAATAGGTTGTAACAGATACAATTGATACAAAGCTACAGGTTGTAACTGATACAATTGATGCTAAAATTAATGCTAAAAATGTAAGCAATACAATTGATATAAAGCTACAGGTTGTAATTGATACAATTGATGCTAAAACTAATGCTAAAAATATAATTGATACAATTGATGCTAAAACTGATGCTAAAAATGTAATTGATACAATTGATACAAAGCTGCAGTTTGTAACTGATACAATTGATGTTAAAATTGTGACTGATATAATTGAATTAAGCTGCAGGTTGTAACTGATAAAGGTTTTATTTAGTAACATTCAAATCACATTATACATACACATTTTGCACCGTAACCCCTAGACTGTCATTTTAGTACAAAATGCATGGAACCATTACATGCCATGACAACAATAGAAAACAACAATTCCAATTGTCCATGACATCAACAGGGAATAAACATATAGGTCTTGTGTTTTTCCTTTAATTGTTGGTTTTGTAGCTGTTGCATAACCACCATCCCATCTTTCTCATAAATTACCTTCTTCAATGCTCCCAGTTCACCCTCCAGCAATTCATCATATATACCATTCCCAATAATTACAGCCACCATTGTCCTGTAAGAAAAATAGAATGAGGATTTTATGAACCCTACCCGATGGGTTGTGCAGCATAAGAACCTTCTATTCGAGTTCCTTTATGTCCGAGAAGTTCTGAACTTCACCCTCAACCCACATTCACAATAGTCATCTCCTCTCCTTGTGTTTGAGTTTAGATCCAACACTGAGCCATGGGCTAATGCTTGACGGTTACCTCCTGAACATAATGGCATTCAAGCAGGACAGCTGCAAAGGCCCAAATTTGCAAAGGACCAAACCCTAAGGAGTAGATCAAACCCTATTGATATCGCTCAAATGTATCGCAACACAGCGGTCGCGTTGCATAACATAAAAGAGGTCGAACCCACAGAAAGACACAGCAAACATCCAAAACGCAAATAACAATGAATTGAAGACAAACGAGAACTTAAGAATTAACTAAATAAAAGGATTTAATTATAATGTAAAATTAACTAGAGATATCAAGGTTTTAATAAGGCTAGGCATCGAGAATCACTTCACTCGGATTTAGGTTCTTTTTTTCTCAATGGTTCATACAATACTACTCAGTCAAGGGATTCACATCCCAATCACCTTAACCGGAAGATATGGAATTATAAACCTAACAAAATATATAAATGTCTCCTCCTACGATTGATTCTTCCTCTTATAGCTCTAACTTTATCCTACCAAAACCTAAGAATATACAATACCGGTTGTCACTACATGCAACATATAGCAAAAGTTCATCGGGACAAACCCTAACCCTATCTTACCATATCTCTAAGAATACACAATACCAACTCTCACAATCAGCAATGCATAGCAAAGATTTCACGAGATAAAGTAGGTAAACAATAGATATAACCATGGGATTACAAGATCATGAAAGAAGCATGACTAGATTCATAATATCATTCATCCACATAGAAATCCATAATCTGAAAATAATCCTTGAAGATTCAATACATAGAAAAGAGTTTAACAATAAAGATTAAAACTATGAACCATGATGAAGAAGAAACCCTAATCCTCGCTAGGTCATCCGTCTGCCATGCTCGCGGTTTACTCGGCCATGGATAGAGATTTTTTCATCTTATTCCTTGTTTTTCTCGCCTCCATGGCTCTCGTTTTGAACCCCTGGACGTCCTCCTTATATATAGGTATGATACCCTAGGTTTTGTTTTAACTATTGGATCAAATCTGGTCCGTTCATTTTCAGGTCGTCCGACAATAGATCGATCTTCTTAAGAATAAAGATCGATCTTCTTTCTTTTCTCAATTTTCGTAAACTGGATCGCCCCGACTAAGATCGATCTTCTTTCTCCGTAGACTAGGTCACTTCCATATCGCCCAGGTTCAAATCGATCGTTTAAGGATCAGATCGATCTTTTTATTATTGGTCCTCTGTCAGCGTCCGAGTACAAAAATAGATCGATCTTTTTTGGGATCAGATCGATCTTCTTCTTCCGTAGATGCTCGCTCATGCACCTCTCGTACTAAAAATGGCATATCTTCCTCTAGGAAACTCTAAATCACGAACCGTAAAACCTGTCGGAAACTTGACTTCCAGAGCTTTCTAACCATGTATGGTACATCATCTGGTTCATTCTGAGAAGGTACAGTTTTGGCGTTAAAGACCCATCTTTGCTTCAATTTCCTGCATAATACAAATAACTTTGTGAAGTAACATATACGGACGAAATCATCTATATAAATTATAAAAACTCAGCAAATAAGCTGCTCTTAGTCATGTTCAGAGTGCAATTTCATGCACTCATCACCTATCGAGAGCAATAGTCCAGAATAAAGTTAGTGATATGTACCTTGATAATGGTATATATCTTCTCATTTGCTGGTGAAAATCCAGCGAGATCGGACGAGAGATCGTTGGATTTTAGTCCAGCCGGTTGCTCCGGTACTTGAAACCCTAGCCCCCAAGTTTAGTAGGAGAAGGAAAAGGCCAAAACCGTTGTCCTGACGTGGGAAAGTATTCAAAACCGCTCATGTGATATCACGTGAGCGGATTGCCGTCAAGTCTGGAGAATGACATCTAACGATAGGTACTAAATATGTAATGTACATTAAGTATATGTACCAAAAAAGTAATTATCAAACTATCTATATTAAAGTGGTATGTGAGGAATTTTACAAGTACCAAAAGCGTAATTTAGCCTTATGAGTAATATATGACCACTAGAGAGGGCCCACCGTGCCATCTAACACGCTAACACGGTTATAACGGACATCTCTCTCTATATCTCTCTCTCCCCACTAGCTCTCACCCCTCTCTCCATAGTTGGACAATCCAAATCATCAACACAAAGTGATAATCTCAGTCATATGATGGGATGCACCATGTCTTATAAGATTGATTGGTTTATATGGTTCTAGACAATAGCCAAAGATTCCAATTGCCCTGTGACATAAAACGACAACGGTCCAAGTTTGTGTATACTTTCACCTAACCAATCGATTCATTTATTAAATTCTTTGTTTCTCAAGCTCACCTGATTGTGTATCACCCAACATGCAAGCGAGGAAATATCTGGATGGAATGGGTCCTCTGGAGCTATAAACAGAAGCAATATTAGCATTTGTCTCAACTATATAAACATGGTGTCTTCTTTGGATTTTCTTTATTTTTCTTTTGTTTTAATACTGTCTTCTTTTGATTTTATTTATTTTTCTTTGATTTTAATACGCTTTTACTATGTGTTTGTTTGTTTGCAAAGAAAATGATTCACTGATTGAGATCAATCAGTCCGACCAGTTTCAGCAACCATTTTAGTTCTCGTAATTGGATTACATGGTCGAGCTGATTGATTCATGTGGATAAATAAAAACGTGCCGAGTGGCATGAATCCATACTAGTTTATTATATAAAATTTATTGCATTTTATTAGTCGGATGACGATACCCGATTCAAATTATACTATGAGATATTATGTGATCGAAATGAAATTACTTGAAAGAAACTAATGGAGGTGGGGGTTACCGGCCTACCAAGTGATTAGGAAAGAGAGAGATGAGTAGTGGGAGTGGTAGTTACACGTGACTTGGGGCCTAGTGAATATACATGGAAGAGATATTAAGTCCGACTATAAATTTGTTAGTCCATAAGTACATTAATTAATTGGTAGGTACACAAACCGCAAAACGATGACATCCTCTTCAACGTTATCCAGCAGGCCCGATGCACGAGGAAATTAAGTACAACTAACAACTCTAAGATAATACCATGCTCCTCCATTGTTCGAGAGAGGAGACAGAGAAGATGAAAGTACAGGTAGAGAGATCCACCACCGTTGCCAATGGCACCCCTTCCATGGAAACCACCCAACTTCCCCTCACTGTCTTCGATCGCGCCACCCTAAACTACCACACTGCCTACTTGTTCGCCTTCACCACCACCACCACCACCAACGCCGAGCTCATACAAGGCCTGAAGGCGACCCTACTGCACTTCCCAACACTCACTGGCCGGATAGTCGAGAACGAGACGCGCCGCCAGAGCCTTCTTGTAGGTGGCGACGGCGGAGGCGTTTTAGTAGTAGAAGCGACGGTGGCATCCAAGTTGGAGGACCACCTGCCGCTCGAGCCATCGAGGGGCTTTTGGGACCTCCACCCTCCGATCAAAGGGGCCACCCACCTGCTCCAAGTCCAGCTCAACCGCTTCGAGTGCGGCGGGCTCTTGATCGAAGCTACCATCCACCACCGCGCCGGCGATGGTCGGTCCATGAGCTTATTCTTCGCCGCATGGGGGAAGGTTGTCCGTGGCGTCCCGGTCGACCCTGTACCTGTCTTTGACCGGTCATGGCTCGAGCCACGCCGGCCGCCGAGGTGCGAGTTCCAACACCACCGAATCGGCGATGAACTGTCTAAGAAGAAAGCAATTTACGTCGAAACTGATAAGATCTCAAACATACTGCTGCACTACTCATCAGAGTACATCACTTCCAAGCTGAAATCTCGGATGCCGGAGATGTTTACAACCTTCGAAGCTCTACTAGGCCACCTATGGAGCAAGATAACGATGGCTCGCCGGCTAGAGAGCGAGCAAGAGACACTAGTAAGCATTGCGGTGAACGGCCGTCCACGCCTCCGGCCTCCCGTGCCAAGCGAGTACTTCGGCAACTTGGTCCTCGTGGTGCATCCACAAGCAAAAGTGAGAGAACTGATCGACCGAGGAGTTGCAGTGTCGGTGCCCTTAAAAGTCTATTTTCAGACATTAATTGAATAATTATTGCATTTATTATGACTTCTTTTTCTACATGTGATGTTAGAAGGTATATGATACTAAGTTTAGTTCACAGGACCATTAAAGGATAGTCAGGTGATGAGCTTCAGCTATCACGAGGAGAACTGGCTTATCAAGTTGTTGTTCTTGTAATTTCACAACTACGGGTGAAACTGGACATTTCACTTAGAAGGTTGCCACTTTGAGTAGTGACTATAATATAGTAATGGTTATTCTCAACCATTGGAGTAGAGACTCTACACTAGCAAGTGGGTGTGCATGTTAGCACATTGAAAGTTGAATTGAGAACCCAGACTTAGAAACATTCGCCGCTATTAAGATCTGGTTCTATTGCACGTAACCGAATTAGTCCCTTGACCTGAGAGATCTGTTTGCTCTAGTTGGAGGATCGATCATTTTGATGACCTGCCTGATCTTAGGATCTTCAAAGGAGGTTTATTGGATGGTCGTGATTACTTCTGAGAATAAGTCAGATGCTCAATACTGGAATCCACTACCCTTTTGGGTTAACATCTTGTTGAGTAGAATAATTGATCAAGCCAATTGAATTTAGCCCGGGCCCGGCAATTTTAGTAAATGTTTTTGATTTGATCAAAAATATTTTCAAGGAAAATGTTTCCCATGGTTTGATTTGATTCAACACTCAAGGAGTAATTTCGACAATGGGTTGAGCGGTGCTGATTTATTGCATCCCGATTAAGTCGGAATCCGATGATCAAGTGGGGGATAAATTCATGTCTTTTATTTCGTGCATTGGGAACTTTAATATATCTTGATTAGGAACTTAATTTATTAAATAATTTCCCATAATTATTTAATTTGAAATTTTGTTCCTCCTATTATTTTAATAGTGATTAATTTAATAAGGATCAAGAATCCCAATATCAACCTACTGAGGCATTGTGAACCGTCGGATCAAGAGAGCACTATTTGTAGGGACATGATTGGATGGGACAATCATATACCTAAGATTGGATCTACGTAATATTAGTGGGGGTTAATCTTTACCATGATTTTGAGGAGAGATTTGATTTGCTTGATATTTTGAAAAGGGATTTGTTGGGATATGATTTTTTAAACCATCTCTAATTGATTCGGTTGAGATATCCAGCCAAATATTAGATTTGGCTGCTCTCTAAAACCTCTTGAATGTATATCCATTAGATGGATATATATGTAGAGATAGAGGGTTAGAGGTGGACGAATCTTTGATATCCAGCCAAGATCTCTTTTGGGGATGATCAAAACCACTTTCATATTTATCCATTAGATGGATATATATATAGAAAGAGGGTTAGAGAGTGGTACGGTTTTTTTTTTGAGCCAAAAGATAAGCATCTAATATATGAAAATATGAGATTTTTTCATATACTCTCCAAGATCCAACCCCACTGATTTTAGCCTGCAAAGTTATTAGTACGTAGATTGTGCTTGTCCGACGATTCCTGCCGACGTAGTGCGAGTTGGAGACCGTGCCTCGATCAGATCGGGTTGTGCGGATTGCTTGCGACGGATTACGACAGAGGACTCTTGAGGTGAGTCTTTGTATTAAATTTTCATCCTGTTGGTTATTAAATCATATATGTTATATGCATGCGTACCGATCCACCGTGTATGACACTGGAGAATATTTTTTCTATTATTATTTTTCTATATCAGAAAAATAAATTTTTTGAAATCTTCCGCTGCTCTATTCTCCTGTGTATACGCTAACAGTGGCATCAGAGCCAGGTTACAATCCATGCACGTATGATAAGGAACAAAAGTAGATGGGATCTACACGTTTTAGCGTGTTTGATCCTTATCCATGCTTGCATTGGATTTGTACCATGCATATAATAAATATTATTTAATAGGCTAATTATCATTATGGGCTATTTTAAATACATGCTTTATTGTTGTTTGCATCCGGTGCTATTTTTTTGTGTTACATGGTTTGAGATGAATGATGGTTATTCTATTTGATTTAGATCCATTGTATTAGGAACAAAGCCATGTAATATTTAAAGCTTTTAAGTTTGGGGCCACTTGTAAGGGGCGGATGCTAGGTATGGCTAGTATCCGGTTTCCCCATGGCCATTTTCTTTGTCTTTCATTATTAAATGTTATGATGATTGAGAGCAAGAGGAGCACCAGCATACATACAGCGTGGAGGATTGGGATCGCTCCGGTTGTTCGCCATGAAGAAATTTTTTTTCTAGATGGCTTGCATTAGGATTATAACTTATTTTTGATAAGTTTATGATTGTGATTTGATCACAACCATAAAATTGTCTAAGCCCATAATGATAATGTCAATTGATATTTGATATCTTTATTACAGTAATGTGATTATTGTGGTGTTTAGATGCTGCTCAATAATTGTTTATGATATGTGATATCTATGATCATGGTGTGATTCCTCAAAATTAAAATCAAGTTAATGGGGTATGATAGATATCTATAGTGACTCCATGACCTTCCACCATCCATATTTTTGGGGTATCAGTTAAGTGGTGAGTAAGTGCATGCTAAAGCTGAGCCCAATCCCACTTGACTAATAAGCCTAATTATATGTATGATTAGTGAATTGAAGACTATCAAGTGGAAGCAATATGACGAAAGGATGAGCTCCCACTAGATGTGTTCTCAAATTCATGATGGTGGGCTAAGCTTGACTAGAATTTTGTGTGTCACATGCTAAAGCAGAAGCACACATAATTCTAGAGGTCAAGAAAGAAGTAAGGATTCCAACTTGAATAAGTATGATTAAGTGTTAATGCATACTTATAAATGAGTGGAGGGTAGCTGCTACCCGTCTAGTTAAGATGGTGCAGAATACAGTGAAACACGAGTTCTGCATTCACAAGGGCTAGATTCCTGAAGCTATTTTTCATTCATTTTGGATTAGAGGAATATCTGATTTGATTAGAAGAATAGCAATCCATTAGTAAATTGCAAAGAAGCCCAATTTTTAATGGTTTTATGCATATATTGATTAATGTTTTTTCATTGTAGTTTTTTCAAAAATGACTTTCAACCCTTTAGCTGAGATCATAAAAGAGGAGAAACTGTAAGGACCAAACTTTTTTGATTGGAAACGTAAATTGGATATTGTCCTAATTGCTGATAGGTCTGATGTTTGCTTGAACATCCCTAGACCTGCTAATGCTAGGGAAGCTGCTGCATGGGATAAGGCCAATGATTTGGCCAGATGCTATATCTTAGCATCGATGAGCAATGTGCTCCAACAACAGCACCATAAGATGAGTACTGCTGCTGAGATCATTGAAAATCTCCAAAAGATGTTTGGAGAACAGTCTAAGGCCTCCAAGCAGAAGGCACTTAGAGGATTGCTCAACACCAAGATGCAGGAAGGAACTCCTGTTATGGAGCACGTCATTAAGATGATTGGCTACATTAATGAGATGGATGCACTTGGTGAGACGATGGGTCCGGCTATGCAGGTTGAGACCATACTTCAGTCCCTACCTAGTTCCTTCAATATGTTTCTTCTGAATTATCAGATGAACAACATGCAGTTATCATTACCTGATCTAATGAATCAACTGCAAGCAGCAGAGGATCTTCTTAATAAGAACAAGCAAAATGTTCATCTGACTGAAGGCACTTCTAAGGGTGAAAACTCTAAGAAGAGGAAGAAAATCCAGCAGGGAAGGAATAAGAATATTCAAAAGAAAATGAACAAGAAACCAGCCAGGGCACCAACCCAAAAACAAGCTCCTAAAGATAAGGGAAATTGTTTCCATTGTGGCGTGCATGGCCACTGGAGGAGGAATTGCAAAGCTTACCTAGCCTCCCTTAAGAAGGATAAGGCTCCTCAAGGTAATCACCTCTCATATGTTTGTGAAACATATTTAACTACTGGTCCTCCTAACTCTTGGTGTATTGACACTGGTTGTATGGTACATGTTTATAATTTGTTACAGGCATTCAAGGTAACCCGACCAGTACTTGATGGAGAGATGGTTTTGCACGTAGGGACAGGTGCAACTGTTGCAGCTGAAGCAGTTGGTTCGATTGATCTAGACCTAGGAGGTGGAAATAAACTTTCGCTCCATAACTGCTACTACGTGCCAGGAATAACTAGAAATTTGATTTCTGTATCTAGACTAGTAGATTTTGGATATTCAGTTTGCTTTGAACATCAAGCTACTATTTATTTCCATGGATCAATAGTTGGTTATGGAAATTTAATAAATGGTCTTTATTTATTATTCCCTGGTAATGCTTTGAATGCTTCCAATTGCAATGCTTTGACTTATAAAAGGAAGAGAGAATCCATGAACCATACACGCTTATGGCATCTTCGCCTTGGTCATATTGGAGCTGATAGGATCAGCAGATTGGTTAAGGATGGACCTTTAGAGTCCATTGCACTTGAACCTTTACCAACTTGTGAACCTTGTTTACAAGGAAAAATGACCAAGAAACCTTTTGCGAAAAGGAAGGAAAGAGCCACAGAGCTGTTACAGCTCATTCATTCTGATGTGTGTGGACCTATGAACGTGAGAGCTAGAGGAGGTTATGAGTATTTTGTAACTTTCACAGATGACTACTCAAGATATGGGTTTATTTATCTCATGCGTCAGAAATCTGAAACCTTTGAAATGTTCAAAGAATTCAGAGCTGAAGTTGAGAAACAGATTGGAAAACCCATTAAGATTCTCCATTCCGATAGAGGTGGAGAATACCTCTCTAGCGAGTTCATAGCATATCTGAAAGAACATGGTATAGTTTCAGAGTGGACGGTTCCTCAAGCACCACAACAAAATGGTGTGTCTGAAAGGAGGAACCGTACATTGATGGACATGGTTCGCTCCATGATGAGTCATGCTGAGCTTGCACCTTCTTTTTGGGGTTATGCATTAGAGACTGCTATTTACATTTTAAATCGGGTTCCCTCTAAGGCTGTAAGCGTTACACCTTATGAGCTTTGGACTGGGCGTAAGCCTAGTTTACAACATATGAAAGTATGGGGTTGTGTTGCGCATGTTCGTAAAGAAAACCCAGACAAATTGGAACCCCGATCTGAAAAATGTAATTTTTTGGGTTACCCTAAACAAAGCTTTGGCTACTACTTCTACTCTCAGGAGGATCAAAAGGTTATAGTCAAAAGAAATGCCCACTTTGTTGAAGAGGATATGATCCTCAACAATTCAGAGAAAAGCAAAATGGTTTTGCATGAGGCAACTGATGAAATCAACACTCCTGAGAATATGCCCACTAGTTCTATTACTCTCACACCGAGACGCAGTGGGAGGGTCATTCGTCCTCCAAGCCGTTTCGAAACCTTTAGCTTTTTTAATGAAGCATATGTAGCTACTTCTGATATTTGCACATTGGATCCTTCCTCATATCAGGATGCTAAGTTAGATGCTGATGCTTCTCAGTGGGAGCAGGCCATGCAGTCGGAGATTGAGTCTATGTATACCAACAAAGTCTGGACTTTGGTAGATCCACTTCAGGGTATAAAACCCATTGCATGTAAGTGGATCTATAAAAGGAAGAGAGACTCTGAAGGTAATGTAGAGACTTTCAAAGCCCGACTCGTTGCGAAAGGTTATACTCAAGTTCAAGGTGTTGACTATGAGGAAACTTTCTCGCCAGTTGCTATGATGAAATCCATCAGGATTATCCTTGCAATAGCAGCATATATGGACTATGAGATCTGGCAAATGGATGTAAAGACAGCATTCCTTAATGGGACGCTGGATGAAGACATCTATATGCAACAGCCGGAGGGCTTCTCAGTCCCTGGACATGAGCAAAAGGTTTGCAAATTATATAAGTCCATATATGGCCTAAAGCAAGCCTCTCGGAGTTGGAATATCCGATTTGATCAGGCTGTCAGGACCTATGGTTTTGAACAGAACTCTGAAGAGGCATGTGTTTACAAGAAAATGAGTGGGAGGGCTGTTGTATTTCTTATCCTTTATGTTGATGATATCCTTCTCATTGGGAATGATGTAGGATCATTATCCACCGTCAAACTATGGTTGTCCAACCAGTTTTGCATGAAAGATCTAGGTGAGGCTTCCTACATTCTAGGGATCAAGCTTTTGCGAGATCGGAAAAATAGAATGATAGGTTTGAGTCAAGCCGCTTATATTGATAAGGTTTTGGCAAGGTTCAACATGGCTGACTCTAAGGGTACAACTGTGCCATTTAGATATGGGGTGGCTCTGTCTTCGAAACAGTGCCCAACATCTTCACATGATATTGATTATATGAGGAAATGTCCCTATGCATCAGCTATTGGTAGTTTGATGTATGCTATGCTATGTACTAGGCCAGACATTTGTCATGCAGTTGGTTTGGTAAGTCGTTACCAAAGCAACCCTGGCGTGGAACACTGGACTGCAGTGAAGCACATTATGAAGTACTTGAATAGGACTAAGGATTATGTGCTTACGTTCCCTGGTTCTGACCTCACACCTATTGGTTTCGTTGATGCCGATTTCCAATCCGACCTTGATGATAGAGCATCTACCTCTGGTTATATTTTCACTTTGGGAGGAGCTGCTGTCAGTTGGCGCAGTGTCAAGCAGAAGAGTACTGCTGACTCGACTACCGAGGCTGAGTATATTGCGGCATCTGATGCCTCAAAGGAAGCTGTTTGGTTTAGGAAGTTCTTAATTGAGCTGGGAACTGTTCCTTCTGCACTATCACCTATCACTCTTTTCTGTGATAATAGTGGTGCAGTAGCTCAATGTAAGGACCCACGAGATCACTCCAAGATGAAGCATGTGGAACGCAAGTACCACATAGTGCGTGAATTTGTCAACAAGAAGGAGATAGTTGTTACCAAGATTGCTTCTGCAGACAATTTGGCTGATCCAATGACCAAGCCACTGACAGGGAAAGTTTTCTGTAATCATGTTGAGAACATGGGGGTTAGACTAATAGGAAAATGGCTTTGAGGGCAAGTGGGAGACTGTTAGTGTTGGTGCCCTTAAAAGTCTATTTTCAGACATTAATTGAATAATTATTGCATTTATTATGGCTTCTTTTTCTACATGTGATGTTAGAAGGTATATGATACTAAGTTTAGTCCACAGGACCATTAAAGGATAGTCAGGTGATGAGCTTCAGCTATCACGAGGAGAACTGGCTTATCAAGTTGTTGTTCCTGTAATTTCACAACTATGGGTGAAACTGGACATTTCACTTAGAAGGTTGCCACTTTGAGTAGTGACTATAATATAGTAATGGTCATTCTCAACCATTGGAGTAGAGACTCTACACTAGCAAGTGGGTGTGCATGTTAGCACATTGAAAGTTGAATTGAGAACCCAGACTTAGAAACATTCGCCGCTATTACGATCTGGTTCTCTTGCACGTAACCGAAATAGTCCCTTGACCTGAGAGATCTGTTTGCTCTAGTTGGAGGATCGATCATTTTGATGACCTGCCTGATCTTAGGATCTTCAAAGGAGGTTTATTGGATGGTCGTGATTACTTCTGAGAATAAGTCAGATGCTCAATACTGGAATCCACTACCCTTTTGGGTTAACATCTTGTTGAGTAGAATAATTGATCAAGCCAATTGAATTTAGCCCGGGCCCGGCAATTTTAGTAAATGTTTTTGATTTGATCAAAAATATTTTCAAGGAAAATGTTTCCCATGGTTTGATTTGATTCAACACTCAAGGAGTAATTTCGACAATAGGTTGAGCGGTGCTGATTTATTGCATCCCGATTAAGTCGGAATCCGATGATCAAGTGGGGGATAAATTCATGTCTTTTATTTCGTGCATTGGGAACTTTAATATATCTTGATTAGGAACTTAATTTATTAAATAATTTCCCATAATTATTTAATTTGAAATTTTGTTCCTCCTATTATTTTAATAGTGATTAATTTAATAAGGATCAAGAATCCCAATATCAACCTACTGAGGCATTGTGAACCGTCGGATCAAGAGAGCACTATTTGTAGGGACATGATTGGATGGGACAATCATATACCTAAGATTGGATCTACGTAATATTAGTGGGGGTTAATCTTTACCATGATTTTGAGGAGAGATTTGATTTGCTTGATATTTTGAAAAGGGATTTGTTGGGATATGATTTTTTAAACCATCTCTAATTGATTCGGTTGAGATATCCAGCCAAATATTAGATTTGGCTGCTCTCTAAAACCTCTTGAATGTATATCCATTAGATGGATATATATGTAGAGATAGAGGGTTAGAGGTGGACGAATCTTTGATATCCAGCCAAGATCTCTTTTGGGGATGATCAAAACCACTTTCATATTTATCCATTAGATGGATATATATATAGAAAGAGGGTTAGAGAGTGGTACAGTTTTTTTTTGAGCCAAAAGATAAGCATCTAATATATGAAAATATGAGATTTTTTCATATACTCTCCAAGATCCAACCCCACTGATTTTAGCCTGCAAAGTTATTAGTACGTAGATTGTGCTCGTCCGACGATTCCTGCCGACGTAGTGCGAGTTGGAGACCGTGCCTCGATCAAATCGGGTTGTGCGGATTGCTTGCGACGGATTACGGCAGAGGACTCTTGAGGTGAGTCTTTGTATTAAATTTTCATCCTATTGGTTATTAAATCATATATGTTATATGCATGCGTACCGATCCACCGTGTATGACACTGGAGAATATTTTTTCTATTATTATTTTTCTATATCAGAAAAATAAATTTTTTGAAATCTTCCGCTGCTCTATTCTTCTGTGTATACGCTAACAGCAGGTGCTGCCAGAATAGTCCGCAAGGCTGTGCGAGCTGTCGGAGATGACTATTTCCGATCATTTATAGATTTCGGGGCTATGCATGATCAAGAGGATGATCTTGTGCCAATGTATGAAGGTTTCGGCAATGTGATGCTGCCGAATCTGGAAGCGGATAGCTGGCTGGGGTTTGGGTTTGATAAGGTGGACTTTGGAGGGGGTGGAGCTATTTGTGCGTTGTTTCCTGCTTGGATACCTATTGAAGGTGTGATGGTTTTCTTTCCCACAATGCGTGGAGATGGGGGAGTGGATGTGGTTGTCACCTTGCTCGAAGAGCATGTCAGTTTACTGAAGGAGATATATTTGTCATTGGATTAGGTTTATGTAGGTCTTTGATTCCATGCATGGTCATGTTTTGTTCCGGATTTCAGTCGAATAAAAACTTTAGGTTAATTAATCAAACTGTTTGGTTCGTGTGTTTTGAGTATCATTTTCCAGTTTTTTTTACACTCTACTAAGTATTGAACCGTATTTATGTTTTTCGCACTCTACTATATATATTAGAGATTAATGCGTTGGATAATAGAGAAATGATGTTGGTAAAGAACAATGGAACTCCGGGAGATTGCTCGGGGAGCGGTTGAAGGGCCGGGGTGGATCTAATTTTAATAGCCTTTGATGCCATTATTCAATTTATCATTCATGATGATCAGAGTGATGAGTCCAAATAAATCTTCACATGGTACCGGTGTTAAAGCAACTTAAAACTGCCGGTTGTTTCGTGACTTCTATCTATTTCTGTTTTTTTGCACAAGCTTGGCATCGCCGCAGCGATTACAGATCAGAGATCACTCGAGGAGGGCCATAGTTGGGTGCCTCAAATCATTATAGCAATAAGTAGACCTACTTGCTCTTGCAAGAGCATCTGTAATTACAATTATCTTCTCTAGGAATATGAGCTATTAAGATGTTAGGATTAAACCCAAGTAGATCGTCAATTGACAGGTGATTTGGATGAAAAACAAGTGACAAACGAAGATGAGAAGAAAACGAAAAAGAGAAGATAGTAGTGACACACAGATTTAACGTGGAAAAACCCTTCTAAATAGAAGGTAAAAAACCACGGGAGGAGAGAAGAAATCCACTATGAAGAATCAACAAGAGTACAACCAAGTTCTTCGTCTCTGTTCTCTTCAGGAAAGAGAAAACAGAGAACTTACAAAACTTCTCACCAAGGATGAAGAACAATGAAACCTTAACCCTAATCTCATGATCTAGGGCTTATATATATAGACCACTACGATCCAATAGGACCTTAACGGATTTACATTAAAACAAGTATAATAAACCCGTTAAATATAGTTGCCTAATATAAAACAGTCTTCAGCATCTGGCGTCCACGGTCGACCGTCAAGTTCCCACGGTCGACCGTCATGCTTCCACGGTCGACCGTCAAGTTCCTACGGTCGACCGTCATGCTTGAACGGTCCACTGCTACGAGTCCATCATACGCCCGCGGTCGATCCTCGCATCGACCCTGGGAAGTGATTTTCTTGATAGAGGCTGACGGTCGATGTCACGGTCGATGTGGCGGTCGACCGTGAGAACCTTGAGACAAAACGATTGATGCTGCGAACGATGCTCCGATCGTCCGTGACAATCCGCGGTCGACCGTCATGAGTCCACGGTCGACCGTGGTGTTCAAATTTTGCTGAGAAAGATTTTTGAGACAAACTCAACAAATCTCCACCTGGCTCAAAAACTCTGATTTCAGCATACTAGTGGCACAAACTCTCTCTCCTCCAAAATGCCCCGAAGGGCAACTCAATTGCTTCGAACTCCAATCAAGTCCAAGCAATGCTTGAACTTGACAGCAGGAACTGACTTTGTCAGCATATCAGCAGCATTATCTTCAGTACCAATTTTCTTGACACAGATATCACCTCTTTCAACAAGATCTCGAACAAAATGATACCGAACATCTATGTGCTTCGTTCTTTCATGGTACATCTGATCTTTCGTCAAATGAATTGCACTTTGACTATCACATAGAATTGTCCCATCACATGAAAACGAACTAATTTCACTCAATATGCCCTTAAGCCAGATTGATTCCTTTGTAGCTTCAGTAATGGCCATGTATTCAGCTTCCGTCGTAGACAAAGCAACTGTGGATTGTAAAATCGAGCGCCAACTGATGGCACATCCACCAAGAGTAAAAACATAGCCAGTAAGGGACCTTCTACGATCTAGATCACCAGCATAGTCAGAATCTACATAGCCCATAACACTGCTTCCTGTCTTCCCAAAAACCAAACATGTAGAAGAAGTACCCTTCAAGTATCTTAAAATCCATTTCACTGCCTGCCAGTGAGCCTTTCCAGGATTTGCCATGTATCTGCTCACAACACTAACAGCATGGGCAATGTCAGGACGAGTACATACCATAGCATACATGATGCTACCAACTGCATTGGAATATGGAACACGAGACATGTACTTAATCTCATCATCAGTTTTAGGAGAAATATCTGCTGAAAGTCTAAAATGAGGAGCAAACGGAGTACTAACAGGTTTGGCATCAAGCATGTCAAAACGATCAAGAACTTTCTCAACAAAACCCTTTTGAGTCAAAAACAATTTTCCAGCTTTACGTTCTCTCTTAATCTCCATACCAAGAATTTTCTTGGCAGTTCCTAAGTCCTTCATCTCAAATTCACGACTTAGAGCATCCTTCAACTGATCAACCTCAACCATATCCTTTGTAGCAATGAGCATATCATCCATATATAGTAATAAATATATGAATGATTCATCAGGAAGCTTTCTAAAATATACACAACTGTCATACTTGCTTCTAGAGTATTCATGGTGCAGCATAAAGGAGTCAAAACGCTTGTACCACTGTCTAGGAGACTGCTTCAATCCATACAAAGACTTCTTAAGCAAACAAACATGATCTTCTTTTCCTTCAATTGTAAAACCCTCCGGTTGATGCATATAAATAGTTTCTTCAAGTTCTCCATTTAAGAAAGCAGTCTTAACATCAAGTTGCTCTAACTCATAATCATTTATAGCAACAAGACCAAGCAAGATGCGAATAGAGCTATGTTTCACAACAGGAGAAAAAATGTCATTGTAGTCAATACCTTCAATTTGACTGCAGCCCTTTGCAACTAATCTTGCTTTGTACTTAGCATCCTCAACACCAGGGATGCCTTCCTTCCTCTTGAAAACCCATTTGCATCCAACAATTTTCTTCTTGCTAGGAGGTTTTACAAGGACCCATGTTTGATTTTTCTGAAGAGACTCCATCTCTTCATTCATAGCAACCAGCCAAGACCCTGAGTCACTAGCTGAAATAGCATCTGAATAGGATGTGGGTTCATGAAAGCAATCGGTTTCTAATCCAGCAGACAGAGCATAAGCAACTAAATTATTTTTCGCATATCTCTGAGGTGGTCGAATATCTCTTCTTGGTCTATCTCTTGCAATGGAATAAATGTTAGAATGAGTAGCCTCTTCTTCTTCATCATCTGAACCAGTCTGAGTTGGAGGTGCTTGCACTGAAGAAGAAACTTCCTGAGAAGTAACAGGAGTAAGCTCCACCTGCACCCCAACCGGTGAATTATCTGAGCCTTTTGAAACAGGAGGAGCAGCACAATTAATTTTCGGATGAAGCATAGCCGATTCATCAAATGTTACATTTCGGCTAATCATGAACTTAGAAGATTCAGGACACCATAATCTGTAACCTTTCACTCCATCAATGTATCCTAAGAAGATGCACTTCTTAGCCCTAGGAGCCAGCTTTCCTTCATTCACATGACAATATGCTGGACAACCAAAAATCTTCAAATGAGAATAAGTAGGAGAATTTCCTGACCATACCTTCTCTGGAGTCTTAAACTCGATGGAAGCAACTGGAGATCGGTTCACTAGATGACAAGCTGTAAGCATAGCTTCAGCCCAGAAAGATTTCTCCAAACCAGCATTAAAGAGCATAGATCGTGCTCTCTCAAAAAGTGTCCTATTCATCCGTTCTGCAACTCCATTCTGCTGTGGAGTACTAGGGACAGTAAGATGCCTTTGAATACCTTCATTCCTGCAAAAGTTGTTAAACTCTCCACAGCAGAACTCTAGGCCATTATCTGTCCTCAACCTCTTAACTTTTCTCTCTGTCTATTTTTCTATCAAAGCCTTCCATTGCTTGAACTTCTCAAAAACATCACTTTTCTGCTTGAGAAAATAGACCCAGACTTTCCTTGAAAAATCATCAATAAAGGTAAGCATATATCTAGCTCCACCTTTTGATGGAACTTGAGAAGGGCCCCAAAGGTCAGAGTGAATATAATCCAAAGTAGCTTTGATTCTGTGAATTGCACCACTGAAACTAACTCTCTTTTGCTTGCCAAAAACACAGTGTTCACAGAAGTCCACCTTCCCTGTACTCTGACCACATAGTAAACCTCTCTTGCTCAAAAGAGACATACCCTTCTCACTCATGTGTCCCAACCGCATATGCCATAGCTTAGTTACATCAGAGTCTGACAAGGGGGAAGAAGTAACAGCTACAGAGCCTGTAACAGTAGTACCCTGCAGCACATATAGGCTACCGAATCTCTTCCCTTTCATAACAACTATAGCACCACAACAAACTTTTAGAACTCCACCTTCAGCTGTATATCTGCATCCATTTGCATCAAGAGTACCTAAAGAAATTAAATTCTTTTTCAACTCAGGAACATGCCTAACCTCCGATAATGTCCTCACCATACCATCATGCATCCTTATCTTGATTGTTCCCTTACCAACAGCCTTGCAGGCTGCATTGTTTCCCATGAGAACTAGGCCACTATCCACTGATTCATAAGTGGAGAAATAATCCTTGTAAGGACACATATGATAGGAACAGCCGCTGTCCAGAATCCATTCATCCCTGCTGCGGATCTGATCCTGGTTAGCAAAGAGAACATCACCATTGTCTTCATGCACAACACTTGCTTCAGCAGTTTTATCAGGGTTATGATTGTTTGGTGCTTCACGTTGTACCTTGTTCTTCAACTTATAACAATCATCTTTCTTATGGCCCTTTTTCTTGCAGTAATAACAGAAAATATTACTTGAGTCAAAATTTTTCTTGCCCCTTGACTTTGATCTAGACTTAAATCTTCTGTTTTCTGAATTTCTGTCACTTGGTCTACCTCTAGCAACAAGACCCTCAGCATGAGAGCCCGAAGATTGAGAAGTAAGTTCATTATTTAGCATATCTCTAGATAGGATATCAGCCTTAACCTCCTCTAAAGAGATACTCTTTTTTCCATACGTGACAGTTTCACGAAAGTGCTTAAAGGATGGAGGAAGAGAACATAACAGCAATAAAGCCTTATCTTCATCATCAGTCTTAACTTCCAAATTTTCTAAATCCATGATAATGGTATTGAAATTATCAAGATGTGATTTGATAGATGTATCTTCCGCCATGCGAAGCATATATAACTACTGCTTAAGCCGGAGCTTATTGGCTAAGCTCTTCGTCATATAGAGAGATTCCAACTTCAACCAAAGAGCTGCTGCTGTATCCTCCTTTGCAACCTCTCGAAGAACTTCATTGGATAAACACAACTGAATAGCAGTTAGAGCCTTCAAATCCAGTTCAATCCAATCTTTATCAGATGTGGTCACAGGTTTCTTGGCAATTCCTCCAAGAGCCTTGAACAGGTTGTTCTGGACCAAGATCCCCCGCATACGAAGTTGCCATAGACTGAAACTGATCTTCCCATCAAACTTCTCAATATCAAACTTCGTTGCCATTACCAAAACCTAATCAATCAACCTAAAGCTCTGATACCAGTTTGTTAGGACTAAACCCAAGTAGATCGTCAATTGACAGGTGATTTGGATGAAAAACAAGTGACAAACGAAGATGAGAAGAAAACGAAGAAGAGAAGATAGTAATGACACAGATTTAACGTGGAAAAACCCTTCTAAATAGAAGGTAAAAAACCACAGGAGGAGAGGAGAAATCCACTATGAAGAATCAACAAGAGTACAACCAAGTTCTTCGTCTCTGTTCTCTTCAGGAAAGAGAAAACATAGAACTTACAAAACTTCTCACCAAGGATGAGGAACAATGAAACCTTAACCCTAATCTCATGATCTAGGGCTTATATATATAGACCACTACGATCCAATAGGACCTTAACGGATTTACATTAAAACAAGTATAATAAACCCGTTAAGTATAGTTGCCTAATATAAAACGGTCTTCAGCATCGGGCGTCCACGGTCGACCGTCAAGTTCCCACAGTCGACCGTCATGCTTCCACGGTCGACCGTCAAGTTCCTACGGTCGACCGTCAAGTTCCTACGATCGACCGTCATGCTTGAACGGTCCACTGGCACGAGTCCATCATACGCCCGCGGTCGATCCTCGCATCGACCCTGGGAAGTGATTTTCTTGACAGAGGCTGACGGTCGATGTCACGGTCGAAGTGGCGGTCGACCGTGAGAACCTTGAGACAAAACGATTGGTGCTGCGGACGATGCTCCGATCGTCCGTGACAATCCGCGATCGACCGTCATGAGTCCACGGTCGACCGTGGTGTTCAAATTTTGCTGAGAAAGATTTTTGAGACAAACTCAACATAAGAAATCAGAGAACTAACCTAGCTACAGGCCACCAAGTCTCATGTAAAATATGAAGACAACCATCGATTGGAGGGATGCGGCCGTTTAACATTTGAACCGCAAAATTTGCGTCGCTTTCAACTAGCAGCTGCTGCACACCCTTCTTTTGTCCCTCCTGCATAGCATAAATTAAGAATAGCTTTCAATTTTCTTTGCAGGCTCGAGTCAGCAAACAAAACATGGATTCGTCCCAAGTAATGGCCACCATTCTTATCCCGACAGATCACACCCATACCCACAACACACCCCTGAGACCCCATGGAGGCATCAACTTGTACTCGGTGCCCTTGCCATGAAGGTTGCTGCAAGCTTGGTCTTTTCTTCTCATTGAGCAGCATAAATTCACGGACGTGCCACCTGATGCTGCGTGTTAATTCATCACAGCTTAGTAAACCATCAACATAATTAAAGAGCACAGCAATGATTCTTCCATAAGGACCAAAGAATATAGCCAAGTACAGATTTAACCAATCGAATTCCGCCATTCCTTTTAGTCCTCTGAAAGATAGTTGAGACACAATTCCAGATCAATCATAGAAGTATTTTGAAAATGAAATTTTTCAAAAAGACCGAACTTCAAATTTTTTACTCAATTGCAACCCAAGCCTAACTTTCATATTTTTTCATTCGTCCTACTAGGCTTCGTCCACTTCCTCTCTAGTCTTGATTTTTCCTCTATCAAATTGAAGCCTTTTCAAACTGTTCGGACCAATTTCTGTTGTTGAATGTCCATCACCGTACTATTATTTGGACATTTTTTATCAGTCGAGTTGTCCATCTCAAACTCATTATTTAGAAATTTTCTGTCCAACGAGTCAATTATCTTAAGCTTATCACTTAGAATCTTTTCTTCCATTAAATCCTCCATATTTGACTTGATTGTTCGATGTGTTTTGCCTATTGAATCATCTAAGACTATTGAACAATTTTGTTTGCCAATTGCGTCATCTATGGCCATTAAACGATTTTGTTGGCCCATTGAATCATCCATGGCCACTGAACTATTTTGTTGACTGTTGAACGATTCGGTTGGCCAATTGAATCGTCAATTTCCATTTTGTCTTTATCTGGACTCTTTTGACCGATATGATCGTCCATATCCAACCTGACCATACCCATCATCAAATCATCCATGACCATCAAACTATTTTGTCGGCCAATTGCATCATGTTGGCCAATTGCATCAAATTTCTTAAGAATCTTCTCAATGTAATGAGATTGACTAATGGTAATACCATGATTATTCTTAATCAATTTGATGCCAAGGATTACCTGTGCCTCTCTCATATCTTTCATATCGAAGTTGTTAGACGAAAACGATGCAGGTCAAGGAGTTCCCTCCGTTCGAATCCGGTGTCCGGACAACCGTGGTCGTAGGATGCACAATTTTTTATCCCAGAGGCCGATCGGGGCTCATCAGGTGTGAAAACGACCGGCTCGACGAGACCTACATGACCGGACCCTCAAAAGCCCAAATTCCTTCATCTGATGCCTCAAATTTCCGTTTTTAGTAAAACTTCCCTTATTTGGCAATTTTCCTTTTTTTAGGACTTTTCATATTTGGTAAATTCCGTTTTCTGATTTCAGGATTAGTTTGATTAGTAGTTGATTTGAGATTTGAGTCTATCTCCTCAATCTATAAAAGGAGTTAGGGCTTGTATTGAAGTTTTTAGTTTTGATGATTAATGAAAGTTTGGGTTTTGTTTTCTCCCCTTTGAGAAATCTGGTTGTCTCTCCCATAGAGAGGTCGGTTCTTCTCTCCCGACGAGAGATCCCACGTTTACCCTGTGCCAAAAACCTTTTAGTATCATTTATAATATCTAAAGTAGTGCCAAAAATAAGAATGTCATCCACATATAATTAACACAACATGACACATGCATTATTATCTACTTTACTATATAAGCATTTATCCAACTCATTTATTTTAAAACCATATGATGAAATAACATCATCAAATTTTTGATGCCATTGCTTAGGGGCTTGCTTCAACCCATAAAGAGATTTCACAAGTCCACAAAGTTTTCCATCCTGACCAGGAACTACAAAACCCTTTGGCTGATCCAAGTAAATTTCTTCTTCTAGATTGCCATTAAGAAAAGCGGTCTTCATGTCCATTTGATGGACTTCATGCTTATGGATCGTCGCCAAATTAAGCAATAAGAACACGAATAGTAGTTGTCCTGGTCACAGGAGAATACGTATCAAAGTAATCGATACTCTCTCTTTGAGTAAACCCCTTAGCAACTAGCCGAGCTTTAAATTTATCAATGGTACCATCATGTCCCATTTTCTTTTTAAAGATTCATTTATATCCAATGAGTTTGCTTCCATGTGGAAGGTCACACAAAAACCAAGTGCCATTAGTCTTAAATGATTCCATCTCACTATGCACTGCATCTTTCCAAAATGTAGAATCAATTGACTTCATAGCACCTTCAAAGGTCAAGGGATCTTCCTCTACATGGTAGGTGACAAAATTAGGTCCAAAATCTTTTGCTATTCGAACTCGTTTTCCTTTCCTAACATCATGTTCAGGTTGAGGTTTAGGTTGATCTTGAATAAAAGATGACTCAATAGGCTTGAGAACTGCAAGGGTTTCATTTTTCCTTTCGGCAACCCCATTGGATTGAGGAGAGTAAGGAGCTGCTTCCTCATGTAAAATTCCATTCTCCTCACAGTATTGAATTATTTGATTACAGGAGTATTGACCACCTCTCTCCGGCCGAATAATTTTATTTCTCTTCTCTAATTGATTTTCCACTTCAGTTCTATAGATGACAAATTTATATTAAAAGCTTCCTCTTTTGAGTGCATGAGATAAACATAGCAATATTTAGACATGTCATTGATAAAAGTGATAAAGTATTTATTGCCACCTACTGAAGATACACCAATAAAATAACAACCATTTGTAAGGGCCTATTTTTAAATAAAGGCTTTTATGTAAAATTGGGGGACCTTTCACGTAATTTCATGTTTTGTGGGGGGTTTTCTGCAAAAACCACGCCCCTTCTAGAGAAATCGAGTCTCTTCTCCTACCCCTTTTTGGCTGTCAACCCGAGAGAGAGAGAGAGAGAGGGAGAGGGAGAGATCGGTGCCAGAGAAGAAAGAAGGAAGGAAGAAACCGGGAGGAGCAGTGGAGCTCGCTGGGGAGTAAAGATCCAGTGGGTCTCCGTCGGATTTCTTCCCAATCTCGACTGAGGTAAGCTTCCAGCTCTTTTCCTCCGTCATTTTCACGGTTTTCATGGGATTCCCCAGAGTGTTTGGTGAGGGTTGGGGGTTTTGGCGGCTTTCCAACGACCGGGTTGCTGGAGACGATGCCGGGGACGGCATTGCGGGCTTCCCCTAGCGACTGCAGCGCCGGAAGAAGAATCCTAGCGGTCCAAGGAATCTCTCCGACCTCTGTCCCTGGTGTTTTCCAAGTCGGAAAACCCTTGTTCCTCCTTCCCGGCCATGCTTTCCAGTGAGGTTCCGACCGGCCTTTCTCTGGCCATGGCCGCTGACCTTCCTCTGAACCATGTGCTAGGTACAGCGTGTAGCTTCCCTCTTCTCCTTTGGTGGTTTTCCAGGTCCTTGAGCACCCTGGTTTGGAGGTCCGACGGAGCTCCGACGATCTTCTTGAGGAGGAAGATGGTGTTGTGCGCAGCACACGTTAGCGCGCGTAGCGACCGCCTGGGTGCACCGGTTAGTGCCCTGTGCACGCAGTGCACCTTAGCTATTTGCTAACGTGCACCAAAGCCTTCCAACGCCCGTTTTCGTCTTTTTTCGCGCCGTTTCGACCAGCTTTTCGAGCTCTATCGGTATCTGGTAGTTCCACTTTCGTTTGAGGCTGTACCTGATCGCGATCTTTATCCTTGCGTATTTGACGATCGGTTGAGCAGCTGTCAGGGGTCAGAGCAGGACATGGACCCCCGGACTTAAGGAGCGCATTGACTGTTCTTTTGGGGTAGGAGTTACCTCCGATTAGGATTTGTATGATGTGTTGTTGTGTTAATGCTATGTTGTGCATGCTTTTCTCTTGTGATGGTTGTGTGATATGCTATGATATGATGTTTTCTTGTATTGTATGAATATATGATAATTGTTATTTACTTTATTGCTGTGTTCTTTGTCTTGTGCATACATGATAGGATTGGGGTCGTGATTCGGTCTAGTCAGGTTCTGTAGCTAAACTAGTCAGAGTCTAGGAGCTGTATCGATGACTTGACAAATGGATTTTGATCTCCATATGTCGATCAAGGACTTTGACTTGATATGAGGATTTTATTGACTTGATCTGAGGATTTTGTTGAGGATTCGGATCTTGATTTGATTTGAGAATGTTGTGCCTATACTAGTATACTGAGGCCGGTGTAGAGTCTATAGGGGTATGGGTGAGCATTGACGGTCGGCCGCGGCGTCTGTTGATGAGTCACTAAATATTCATGATTAAACCCCTTAATTTATCTTTGTTAGCCCGAGAGTGTTTGTATTTGATAGTTTGTTAATTGATTTCAGGTTTAATGAAGATTCAAGTTAGAAAATACAGAAAAAGACTAATATGTGGAAACTACACCGCTCCGCTGGCAGTTTGAAAAGAATTCACCAAATTCTCCAGATAACTCGATCGAGCCAATCTTCCTACTATTCTGATGATAGTCCGCCCCACTCCCCGATGTCCCACTTCGCACCTGGATCTCCAATGTCGCAAGCGTCGTGGTTCTCCTCCGACGATGACTCCATGAGCATTGCCGATTCCCCGACACCACCATCGCCACCAACGGTCTTATGCTTTCCGCCTAGAGTTCGTTCTGAATCCGCTGCACCTGTTGATTCCTCTGATGCCTATCCTAATCGTGTTGAGTTCTATGGGTCGTTACCTCCCGCGGATTTGTTTGCTCGCATCGTTTATGATATTCAGCATGCTCCATACCTTGACGATGCCTGGGTCTCCTTCGAGAGTCCCGGCGGTTCAAAGCTCGTCGTGCCTCCATGTTCCCTCATTGATCCTTCTCTTCTCACGCCTCCTGATTCACCATATGCATCGGATGACCCTGATCGTTCGCCGACCTCGATGCCTAGTGATTATGACTCTGAAGACGACGATAGCGAGGATGAGATCGATGATGACTGAGGAGTTTTGCTGATTTCGTTTCTTTAGGACTCTCTTAGTGGTTGATTGCTTTTCTAGGTTTTCTTTTATCGTCGTGAGATGGTTTGCTATAGAGATGCTAGCGCAGTGAGTTTTTATTTTTCTTTTAGATTATATTTTTTTTTTCTTCTTTTGATTCATGTAGGTGTTGGATCATCACAGTTTATGCTCAATAAATACATAGGATCTTCTGCCAATTGTTTCCTTTATACCTTTCAGCTTTTCTTTGGCTATATTTTTCATTCTATTATATTTGATCTTTTGGAAAGGTATCTTTTATGGCAGGTTTCCCTTTGGACCTCATTAAGGGGCGAATTTTGCAAATCTTATATAGATCGATCAGGGGGTTATTCTTAAATCTTTATATATGTCTCTAATGTTTTATGGTGATTTCTATGGTTTTATTCTTTTAATCTCTTCTAGAGAATTGAATTTTCCAATGGCGACGTCTTCTTCTTGAGGGTGGTGTGGTGATTACAATGCTTGAGACATTTACCTATGACGCGATATTTATGGTGATCTCTACCCTTTTTCCTTACTTTATTTTTATGACTTAGGGTAATTGGGGACAATTGCATTCAAGTTGGTGGGTAGATTCTAGGAATTAAATTCTTATTATTATACATCCCTTGAAATATGTCAAAAGGATGAAATTATGATATGATTTGACAAAGATGCAGGTTTTAGAAATTTATTTTATGGATTATTCTGACACTTGTATGTCATATAAGGGATAATAAATTTTGCTACGCATGACACTATTTCTATACTTTACCACTTTTACCATGATTTAAGGATAACTTGACATATCCTAGCACATGTTCACTTTCACATGGTAAAGAGTTGATATTAGACTCTAAGCATGATATTAGGATGGATTTACAGTCCTATGTCATGGCACGAAAAATACATAAACATATGCAATTAATTATCTGAGTATGCAAAAAAAAAAATGGATTTTCAACTTAGTAACCGGGCAGTGTGCCTAACCAGTGTGGTGTTCTCGTAAAACGGTTGAGATTCCTAAAGAAAAAAATATGGGTTTCATACTTAGTAACCGGGCAAGGTGCCTAATAAGGTGTGTTGTTCGTGTAAAACGGTTGAAATTCCTGAAAAGAAAAAAAAATGAATAAAAGACAGAAATTGCTATGTGATAAGTGGAAGATATGTGCTTGGCTATGATTGTGTGTGAGGCCCGTTGGGTCTACCGTGGGACAAGATGCCTGCGCCTGGAGGGCGGGGCTGAGTCGGGTAGCCGGATAAGCAATCCCATAACGCCTAGGTATGGTCCGGGGTTCGATATAAGTATATAGTAAGCCTTTAATAGACACAACGCGTTTTAAAGTCGTGATGGCAGTGATCCGTCAGAAAACTCCAACGTTAAGCGTGCTCGGCGTTGGAGCAATGGGTGACCTCCTGGGAAGTTGGGAGGGGTAGCCCGGTTTTCGGCGGTGAGCCAAAAGCGGATAATATTGTGTCGGGTAGGGCCCTCGGGTGGATCCTGGTCGGACCGGGAGCCCGGGGGCAGGGGCCCAGTGGAGGGCCGGGGCGTTACATTGTTATCTTGAATAGTTGAAGTGTTTAGATATAATTGATACTCTGAATCATGTGGAACCCCATTCACACACAGGAGTGTTAAAGTTATTTTTAATCATGATTAAATATGTTAAAGTGTTGGAAATATGTTATGACATCTTTTGACTTACTATATTCTTATGTGATTGTGAGTTGAAGGGTTTATTCATGGATACGATTTCTATTTCATGCATTACAGTTGATCAATATTATAGTTGATTTCTAATGATATATTCAAGGGAATGTGTAAGGGCCTTAGTGTAAATTTTCCGGACTTTTATGTAAATTGGAGGGCTTATGGCGTAGTTTCAAGTTTTGCGGGGGGGTTTTACGCAAAAACCACCCCCTTTCTAGAAGGATCCAGCGTCTCCTTCTCTTTTCTTTTCTTCGTCGGCTGCAATCTCGAGAGAGAGACGGAGAGGGAGTGAGATCGAGAGAGAGGGAGATCAGGAGAGATCGAGAGGGAGATGGAGAGGAAGTGAAGAGGGTTTACCGGCGTCGGAGTTGGAAAGGGAGAGAGATCGCCGGCGCTGGAGAAGAAGAAGAAGAGAAGTGGAGATCGCCGAGAAAAGTGTAGATCCGGTGAGCCTCCAGTCGGATTTCGTCTTCCTTGGCTTAGGTAAGCTTCTAGCTTCTCTATCCTTTGTTTCCCTTTTGTTTTTCCGTCCTTTTGTGGGTTTTTCCGGCGGGTTTTTGGGGAGAAGATGGGTTTCCGGTGATGGGTCGCCGGAGAAGATGCTGTGGATGGCATTGGGGACCTCCCTCAGCGACTGCAGCACCGGGGAAGGACTCCCGTGGTCCGGGGCATCTCTCTCCGAGCCCAGTCCGGCATGACCCATGGCAGGGGACCTCCTCCCTGCCTTGGTTTCAGGCAAGGTCCGCCCGGCCTTTCTCTGGCCATGGCCGTCGACCCCTCCTGGACTTCGTGCTAGGGACAGCTAGGAGTTTCCCTCCTTTGGTGGTTATCTTCCCAGTGCTTGAGTACCCCCCCCCCCTATTTTGGAGGTTCGACGGAGCTCCGGCGTGAGCTCCGGCGATCTTCTTGAGGAAGATGGTGCTGTGCGCAGCGCACGTTAGCACGCGCAGCGATCGGCTGGGTGCATTGGTCACTACCCTGTGCACAGGTCAGTGCCCTGTGCACGGGACAGTGCCTTGTGCACGTAGCAGCGCCCTGTTAGCTGTTTGCTAACTGGCTGCTAAAGCCCCCTGACACCTGTTTTCGCGGGCTTTTCCGCGTCGTTTGACCGGCTTTTGGAGCTCAATCTAATGCTAGTAGTATTAATTTTATTATGGTTTTTGCGGATCATAATATCGATTATTGTGTTTTAGGCGATCGATTGAGCGGTGGTAAGAGGTCGGAGCATGACGTGGACCCCCGGACTTGGAGAACGCGTGTCGACTGTCCTTTTAAGGTAGGAGTTACCTCCTAGGATTGTTGTGCTTGTATGCAATGTTTTGTTATGTATGATATATGATGTGTTGTGTTTATGTTATGCTATGATGTTTCCTTGTATGGCATGAATATATGATGATTGTTATTGGTTTGATTGCTATGTTCTTTGGCTTGTGCATGCATGATAGGATCGGGGATTAGGATTGGGTCTAGTCAGGTCCTGTAGCTAGACTAGTCAGAGTCTAGGGACTAAGTTGATGACTAGATCTGATTTAAAGATATGATATGAGGACTTTGATCTGATTAAAGATTTGATTGGAGGATTTCATCTGATTGGTTATCTAATTTGAGGATCTGACTTGAGAGTGTGTTGCCTATACTAGTATACTGAGGCCTATACAGAGTCTATAGGGGTCTGGGTGAGCGTTGGCGGGCGGACGCGGTGCTGTGCATGTAAGACTGCCCAGACTAGCCAGACCATACTATGATCAGTAGACTAGGATAGGTGGATGTTGTACCTATACTAGTATACTGGGGCCGGGTATAGAGTCTATAGGGGTATGGGCTAGCGTTGGCGGCCGGACGCGGTGCTGTGCATGTAAGACTTACCCATACTAGCCAGACCATACTTGGGCAGTATACTAGGATAGGTGGGTGTACACCAGTGTCTTAGTTGGTGACTCCTACTGGGCTTTAGAGCTCATTCGTGATAGGTTTTGGTTTTTGTGCAGGAGGACCTATGGGTAGGCCAGAGACCAGTGCAGGCCATGGAGGTCTGTCTCAGGATGAGGAGTCACTTTATCATTATGTCTATTTTCTTATGTTTGATAAAGCATGTATATGTTAGAAATGAAAGAATTATGTATTATAAATTTCAGACTGAATTATCATGTATATTATTTGAATTGATGTGGGCGTATGTACCCTAGTGGTGGTGAATGATTGTAAAGAGATAAATATTTGATTAATGGTTTTAGGATGTGTTTTATCTGTTGAAATGTTGTAATAGTGATCTCATGTGCCCATGCCCAAGGATCATGCCGAATTTTTTTAGAAATCTGGAATATTTTATTATAATTGGGGCGGGGTGTGACAGAATGTATAGATGTTTGTGGGTGTCATCCCTGAAAACCCTCAGGAGACTATAACTCCTCCACTGGGGTAACCCAGGGGTTTAAAGGCTTGTTGCAAATGTTAAGTGCAATCGTGAGACCTACGAAAGTCGCTAGTTAGATTTACTGCTTTCTTTTTATATTTTCTTTGCTCGAGAACTAGCAAAGTGTAAGTTGGTGGGTGTAGTCACTAAATATTCATGATTAAACCCCTTAATTTATCTTTGTTAGCCCGAGAGTATTTGTATTTGATAGTTTGTTAATTGATTTCAGGTTTAATGAAGATTCAAGTTAGAAAATACAAAAAAAGACTAATATGTGGAAATTACGCCGCTCCACTAGCAGTTTGAAAAGAATTCACCAAATTCTCCAGATAAATCCTAAATTCCTGAAATTTAGATGACTTATAGACGACTTCAAGCTGCACAACGTTCATTTTGGACACTTTGCGAGATTCAGGATAATTTAATAGCAGTTTTCAAGAATATGAAGATAAATAGATGCTGGAAAACTGGTCCGTCGACGCTCAGGAGAATATTCACCAAATATTCTACATAAGTGTAAATAATGTCAAATCTTCGGAAAAGGACAGACTACGTCGTAATCTACATCTTTCATGTTTAGCATATTTCCAAATTCTGGACGGGTTGAACCCAGTTGCAACCGGAAGAGGATGTTAGGATTAAACCAGGAAATCTGAGTTGCACTAGAGGTCCAACTCAACCTAAAACCATAATTCCGGGAATACACCTATAAGAAGGTGTTTGCTGGCCGAAAATTGGAGGTCCCCATAGAGAGAAAAGAGAGAATTAGGGTTTGGAGGATTCTCTGGAGAAGATGGAGTTGCAGCGTGGATCCCAATCGTTCTTCATCGAATCTATGGCTTCCATCACAAAGATGAGCCGCTAATTTCTGTACTTAGGGATCTCATGAAGCTTTAGTAGATCTTCCTTGTATTTTTCTAGTTGAATCTTGTATTCTGTTTTTGGACATGATCTTATAGATTTGGTTTTAATGATAAAAGAGTTGAAGGAACAGAGTTTCTTGACGTATTTCTAGTCCTACTTGATTTCGATGATTGATGGTAAAGATCTATAGGATTGTTTTTATGTGGTTTGTGAATAACCGATGATATTTTCTGCTTAGTGACGATAGCTTGTGCTAAGGTTACTCCGAAGACATTCTATGCTAATCGAAGGTAAAATGTCTTTGAAAAACACTCACCTTCTTTTAGGGATTCATGTAAGCTTAAGAAGCTGTGAATCTATAATGTCTAGATAAGAAAACAAGAGAATAACTAGAGAATACCAGAAGTGAAACTAAAGTGGATTCAGTAATCCCTAGGTTTTCTCTCATTAATATATTTCAACCCTTTTACATCGCTTTCTTAATTAGTTTTAATTAATCAGTTTCAAAAATCCAAATCAATCCTTTTCACTTTAGATTTAGAGTTCCGAGATTTAATTCTGGTTTCTCCTTCGTAATCGAAGTTTTTCCTGTGGTTCGATCCCGTATTTCATCACTATTTTAGTCCATAGTTTAGTATTCGAAATAAGGGTTTATAAATTCTTTTCTTGATTGAGTTTGCAACGTTTTAACGATGCGTTTGTGAACGATCAATTTTTGACTTACCCAGATTAGCCAGACCATACAATGATTAGTATACTAGGATAGGTGGGTATGTAGGATGTTATCCCTATACTAATAGACTGAGACTGGTATAGAGTCTATAGGGGTCTGGGCGAGCATTGACGGTCGGATGTGGCATCTGTGCATGTAAGACTTACCCAGATTAACCAGACCATACTAGGATCAGTATATTAGGATAGGTGGGTGTACATCAGTGTAAGGGCCTAAGTGTTAATTTTCGGGCTTTTATGTAAGATTGGAGGACATTTGTGTAATTTTGGGGCTTGCGGGGTGTTTTCTGTTTTTTGCAAAAAGACCCCCACCCTTCTATAGAATTCGATTCTCTTCTCCCCCGATTTCTCTTCCTCTCGTCATCCTCACTTCTCAGCCCCGGGAGAGAGAGAGAGAGAGTTCTAGAGAGATCGAGAGGGAGAGAAGGGTGGAGGAAGGTGGAGATCGCCGGCGCCGGGTGTGAGAAGGCGAGATCGGCCGCGATGGGAGAGAGATCGTGAGAGAGGGAGCCGAAGAAGGAAGGAAAGGAGGAAGAACCAGGAGAAGAAAAAGTGGAGATCACAAGAAAAAGGGCAGATCCGGTGAGCTTTCCACCGGATTTCGTCTTCCTTGGCTTTGGTAGGCTTCTAGCTTCTCTCCCTTTTAATTTCCCTTGTTTCCCGTCGTTTTTCCGGTGGGTTTTTTTGGAGGAGCTTCGCGGTTACCGGCGATGGGTCGCTGGAGAAGGTGTCGTGGACGACGACGGGGACCTCCCTCGGCGACTGCAGCGCCGGAGAAGGACCCCGTGGTCCAGGGCATCTTTCTCCGAGCCCTGTCTGGGTGTTTCCATGGTAGGGGATCCTCGATCCTCCTCCCTGCCATGGATTCCGGCGAAGGTCCGGCCGGCTTTTCTCTAGCCATGGTCGTTGGTCTTCCTTGGGAACCTTGCTAGGGACAGCGAGCGGCTTCCTTTCTTCCCCTCTGGTGGTCTTCCCGGTGCTTGAGCACCCTGATTGGGAGATCCGACGGAGCTCCGGCGCGAGTTCCGGCGATCTTCCTGGGGAGGATGGCGATGTTGTGCGCGTGCGTAGCTGTTGTCTTGGTGCGCAGCTGCTGCCATGGTGCGCTGGCCAGCACCTTGTGCGCACAGTGCACGTTAATTGTTCGCTGTGTGCGCGAGATCCCTTCGATGTATGATTTTGTCGTTTTCCGCGTCGTTTCGATCGGCTTTTCGAGATCGATCTAATTCTAGTAGATTTAACGGCGTTTGGAACCCTACTTGATCGTAATCTTGATTTTGTGCTTTAGGCGATCGATTGAGCGGTCGTCAGGTGTCGGAGCGTGACATGGATTCCGGGACCTAGAGTTTACGCTTGGATTGCTTCCTTGAGGTAGGAGTTACCTCCTAGGATTGTTGTCCTTGTATGCTATATAATTGTGGTGATGCTTTGATATATGTTTGTATGTACTTATTTAATCTTGTGTGTATATACGATGCTATGTTATGCTATGATGTTTCCTTGTATTGTATGAATATGTGATGATTGTTATTGACTTTATTGCTATGTTCTTTGTTTGTGCATACATGATAGGATTGGGGTTATGATTGGGTCTAGTCAGGTCCTGTAGCTAGACTAGTCAGAGTCTAGGGACTATGTTGATGACTTGACTTGCGGATTTGATCTGATTGAGGATCTGACTTGAGGATTTGATCTGATTGAGGATCTGACTTGAGGTTGTGTTGCCTATACTAGTACACTGAGGCCTGTATAGAGTCTATAGGGGTCTGGGCGATCGTTGACGGCCGGACGCGGCGACTGTGCGTGTAAGACTTACCCAGACTAGCCAGACCATACTAGGATCAGTAAGCTAGTATAGGATGTTGTACCTATACTAGTATACTGGGGCTGGGTATAGAGTCTATAGGGGTATGGGCGAGCATTGACGGCCGGACGCGGCGACTATGCGTGTAAGACTTACCCATACTTGCCAGACTATACTTGGGCAGTATACTAGGATAGGTGGGTGTACACCAGTGTCTTAGTTGGTGACTCCTACTGGGCTTTAGAGCTCATTTTTGTTAGGTTTTGGTTTTTGTGCAGGAGGACCTATGGGTAGGCCAGAGACCAGTGCAGTCCATGGAGGTCCTGTCTCAGGATGAGGAGTCATTTTATCCTTATGTCTATTTTCTTATGTATGATAAAGCCTGTATATGTTGGATATGAAACAAAATTGTATATTGAGGATTTGGCTGAATTATCTTGTATTTTGATGTTTACAAGTCCTATGTATATGAAATGAATGAGATGAATGAATGCAGGTACATGTATATTATTTGAATTGATGTGAGCGTATGTGCCCCTAGATGTGGTGAATGATTGTAAAGAGAAATAGTATAACTAAATGTTGTAAAGTATGTATCATTAGTGATTGACATGTTGTAATAGTGATCTCACGTGCCCGTGCCCAAGGGTTATGCCGAATTTTTTTAGAAATTTGGAATATTTTATTTTAAATTGGGGCGGGGCGTGACAATCAGTGTCCTAGAGTGTCGCCAAGTGACTCCTACTAGGCTTCGAGCTCATTGTCCTTGGGTTTTCTTGTGTGCAGGAGGTAGGCTCGAGCCCAGTGTACCCAGGGTGGTGGGCAGCATTGACGAGGTGTCATTTTATACTTATTGTTTGAGAGTTAGTTTTGTAATAGGTGGAGTGATGAGGGATTGTATCTCAAATTTATTTTGTACTCTACCTTAACTCTCAATTTGTGTATTTGACGCTTTGTATATGCAAAGGTTGTGGGGAATTGTATATTACAGTCTCGTAGCCAAATTATTATATATTGGATGAGATTAATCCTATGTACATGAATCATGTAAATGGATGAATGAAACCTATGAATGAATGAATGTTATGGGGCGAAGGTATCCCCAGATTTATGATTTCTATTGTAAATATTTGAGGAAATATCATAAGATGTATAATTCGTATCTATTGACAGTTTGTAATTGTGAACTCACGTGCCCATGCCCAAGGGTCAAGTTGAAATTTCAATTTTTTATTTAATTGGATTAAATTAGAGGTTAAATTTGGGGCGGGACGTGACACCATTACTATGAATTAATTCAAGTAATGAAGAATTTCTAACTACAGATTTAAATGGTTTTCTAGATTGTTAAGAAAAGCACAAACCAAGCACTTCTCATTCACATCAAGCTACCTAGAATCAATGACAGGGGGGATGCTTTTGGAGTGTTGCAAATGCCTTCGGGACAGAGGAAGCTACCATGGTCAAGTCATTGACAGCATACACTATTTGGGGTCTCTAGAAAGATCGGTGTAGACTGGTGATGGATGAAGATAGCTATAGCACTAAAGATTTGGCTCGATCCATCAGATGGCAAGCAAAAGAGTTCTTGTTGGTAGATAAGGTGTCGCGTCCCGGCCCAGAAAACCCATTCGGACCGGGACACGAGGGGAGGAACCTACATCTACTGACGACAAGCTGGCGGAAACAGATACAGAACAAACAAAGGATAAAAGTAATCTAACCATTACTAAGCCAAACTATATAAGTAACAATATTTACAACTATCAGAGTTATACAAGATTTACATATACAATTTTCAAAAAGAAATTACATCTTATGGAGTCTCCGCAAACGCACAGCAAAAGCCGTCCTGGCCCTCAAACATGGTCTGCTGGCGACGCACTGCCGCAAGACGAACACCGGGGGCCCACAAGAGGAGTGCTGGTACCTATACCTACAAATACCGCGGTCCAGGTAGGAATGAGCAAAAAGCTCAGTAGGGTTCTACTCTACGACGCACGCAAGGAAGGCGACTCCAACCGTACTAACTCTGTGCCAAGTACTGAGGCCTGCCAGGGACCCCATAAATCCCGTCAATAACCCGAAGGGCACCGGTCCAAAGTACGTCCTCCGATGGCCACTGCTCAGGGGTGGTCCTCCTCCGACAGTCCCTGACACAGGGTGGACAATGACGCTACCCGTAGGACACCCCTCTCCAAGCGGGATATCCACACTTGGCGAAACAACCGTGGTTACGACAACCATCTCTCAGCACTCAAAGCACAGAGCCAATACACCCTTAAACTCCAAATCATATATCCCTTCGATACCCCCAGGGTTCCTGTCCATAGTATGTCCCTCCGATGGGCACTGTTCAGGGGTGGTCCACCTCCGATAGTCCCTGACACAGGGTGGACAATGACGATACCAGAGAGCCCACAAATCCCTTTGATACCCCTAGGGTTCCTGTCCATAGCTCGTCCTCCGATGGGCACTGTTCAAGGGTTGGACTTTCTCCGATAATCCCAAATACAGGGTGGGCAATGACGATAACAGTAGGACACCCATGCCGGGGTAACGACAGCCACCACTTAGCTATTGATACTGGAGTACTAGGGATAACCCCAAACCCACGCCTTAGCCTAACATGCCTCTAATGCAAATGAAAACAAGCCAATAATAAAACAATAGAATAAACAGGCAGATAATAAAGCAGTAAAGCAGATAATTAGAAACAGTAAAGCATGCAACAAACGGGACAGCATAAGCAAGCAAATAATATAACAATATAAACAAACATCAGTTATAGCAATATCACTAACATGTCATTCCCTGTTGCCCTCAGATACTGTTCCTGGGAAACCCTGGATCGATCCAAATGTACCCATAAATCGATCCGACAGCCCTCAATGAACAGACTATCTTGGTGCAACCTGGATCGATCCAACATACCCATGGATCGATCCTACCTGAAGTCGGATCGATCCAACTAAGTAGTCCGATCAATCCCAACACAGATAATTAACAATATAAACAGGCAACAATCAATGGCACACCTTCGGCCCATTTATACTAAACATTTCCCAAAAACCGCTAATGAACAGTAGAGAAATATAATCTTATATTCCTGCATATAATATTATATTCCAAACATCAAATGTTCTCTACATGGCAGCTGTTTGATCCGTCGATCCTACGTCCAACCGACGACGGATTTGGGATCTAAGCTAGCCGCCAGTAGATCTATATGCATGGATCAACATATCCAAAATCCAGATTCATCCAACGGTTAGATTAACGGAAAAACGCTAATCAAAACCACTAATTAAACTAACTTATCAATTAATTACTGCAATGCAGCCCGCCAGTAATAAATTCATAAACAATCATAAAAAAATCGGAAAAATGCGAAATATGATGGAATGGATAGCTAACTCAGAGATCTACAACTCTTGTATTCAACAAAACCCAAGATCATGCTCGTACAAGCCGAAAAACGCGCCGCAAGCCGGCTATTCTTCATGAACAGCAGAAAATTGGAAAATCCACGGTTAATCATGCATAAATCCTACTCAAAACTCATCCAAAGATCATGAAACTTAAAATAGAAATTCTACTAGGCAAGATACATCTAATATATGAAGATCATCAAGATCCAACGGTTAGATTTGGAGAATCCCATTAAATAGTGCATGTAGGTAGAACACCTACCGAGACTGCTACTCCTTGGATGATCCTCGCTAAACAGCTGCTAACCAAGCTACTAAACCACGTCAAAGATCGTCCTCACGTCGCCACGATTCCAACGAGCTTTCAAGCTCCCAAAATGGTGGTCGGAGGAGGAAGAACGGCGACGAAGGAGGAGCTGCCAGAAGAAAACAGAGCAAGCTCTGCTTGCGGGAAGAAGTAAAAGAGAAGAAGAGAAGAGAAGAGAAGAGAAGAGAAGAGAAGGGAAGGGAAGGGAAGTCCGGGGGAAAGCCGGGAATGCCGGGGAAAAGGGGAAGAGACCATCCCTTCCCTGACAAAGGGAGTGACGGCCACGACGGCCGTCCTCGTGGAAGAAAATAGGACCGAGTCACTCACGAGTCCGATCGATCGCTCCTAGGAGCGATCGATCGCTCACGGGCCGCCAGCTGCCCAAAAGCAAGCTTCTGCGCGCCCGAGCTGGGATCTTCCGATCCCGGGTCCACCTAGCCATTCTAATCAAACACCTACACCAAAACAAGGCCTGTGTGTGCACACGGGTGTGAAACAAACCAACAAGGTGTAATTTACCAAATTGCCCTTGCGGTCAACAACGAGCCACAGGAATAGAGGGACGGGTTCTCACATAAGGAGAAGAGGCAAAGACCCCAAAATATTGAATGGGATGGCACTTTGATTCAAACTGATGCGTCTGTGGACTTGGAGAGAGGATCCGCAAGCATAGGGGCGATTTGTGTGGATGATGAAGACATGATAGCATGGATGGAAAGTAGATTCAGGGAGGTATCGTTGGTGGCGGCCGGGGAGCTACATGCCATTAATTTGGAGTTATGAGAGGCTTTAAAGTGAGGATATCGGGGAGTTTTAGTTGAGACGGATTCTCTTTTTGCTGTGAACATGCTTGAGGGATGGTATCTAGTAGTTGACGCTTGTGTTCATCATGTACAGGTAGTATTGTGGGCAAGACAATTGAGGCACAACATGTTCAACTACACTAAGTACAAATAAACCATCAAGCAAATAGGCAAAACTAGTTCTCTAGTTCAACAAAGTACGCAATTTACTCTAAGATTGTTGGAAAATATATAGTAGAGTTGCAACTAGAGAATAATAGGATATAAAGCAATGAAGGGTGATGAGTCATTAAATATTCATAATTAAACCCCTTAATTTACCTTTGCTAGGCCTAGAGTGGTTGTATTTAATAGTTTGTTAGTTGATTTCAGGTTTAATCATGATTTGAGAAGAAGTACAAGAAATTCGGCTAAAAATATAGATTTATGTGAAAAAGACTGCTTCGTCGCCTGTCAGGAGAGAATTCTCCAAAAAATCTGTATAAGTCCAAATATTCTGGAAATTTAATATACAGATGTTGGAAAACTGGTCCGTCGACGTTCAGAAGAATATTTATCAAATATTCCAGATATCCCAAAATATTATGATATCTTCGGAATATGATAGAGAACTTCCTAATCTACAACTTCCGTGTTGGACAAGTTTTCAAATTCTGAACCTATTGGGCCCAGTATACTAGTATACTGAGGCCGATTTAGAGTCTATAGGGGTATGGACGAGCATTGACGGTCGGACGCGGCGTCTGTGCATATAAGACTTACCCAGACTAGTTAGACCATACTAGGGTCAGTATACTAGGATAGGTTGGTGTACACCAGTGTTCTAAATTATCATCAGGTGACTCCTACCTGGGCTTTCGAGCTCATTTTCCTTGGGTTTTTGTTATGCAGGAGGTAGGCCCGAGACCAGTACACCCCAGGAGGCGTCAGTTTTGTACTTATTGATTGAGAGTTAGCTTTGTAGTAGGTGGAGGGTTGTGGGTTGTATCCCAATTTTATTTTATACTCTACGTTAACTCTCAATTTGTGTATTTGACACTTTCTGTATGTTGAAAATTTTGGAGAATTTGTATATTGTAACCTCGTGGCTCTATTATGTTAAATTTGGAAGATCATACACTCATATGTATGTGAAATGTGAAATTGATGAAATGGGGCGATGGTGTCCCGGAATTGTGATAAATGTTGTAAATTATGGTGAATTATCATAGGATGTATGATTTTTGTATCTATTGACAGGTTATAATTGTGATATCACATGCCCGTGTCCATGGGTCATGGCGATTTTTTGAGTAATCTTTGGGATATTTTGTAATTAATTGGGGCGTGGCGTGACACCACCTCTCCTCCTGGTTTTCTTCCTCCCTTCCTCCCTTCTTCTCCGGCGCCGGCGATCCCTCTTCCTCCTCTCACTCCCTCTCTCTCTCTCTCTCTCTCTCTCTCTCCCGATCTCTCTCGATCTCTCTCCCTGCTTCTCTCTGTCTCACGCGTTTGGCAGCCAAAAGGGGAAGCAGAAGAGGAAAAAGAATAAAGGGGAGAAGACTCCCGAATTGTTTAGAAGGAGGGGTGGTTTTTTACTGAAAACCCCACGCAAAACCCCTAATTACGTGAAAGGTCCTTCAATATTCAGAAAAGCCCCTATTTATGCAAATAGGCCCTTACAATACTAGTCCATGACTAGGATTTGTCTCCATTATTCCCATTAGGGATTGAGACCAATTCAGATATCGAGCTTCTATTAAACAGGAGAGAATAGATGCATTCAATACTTGTAAAGCTAATGGCATATATGTAACTTGTATTAACCCAATATGGATATAATTATATTTATCCATATAATGATCCATATAAGGATTCATATCCTGTTCTGACATTTGATTTTCTTGATCAACTGTTATTGTCTTTTCGACGGTCTTAATCGCTATTAAGGATTTTAGATCAAGAAATCCAATTTTATAAATGCCCTTATTTGGGACATCTGAGATTGCCCACTGATTTTAACCTTAAGGGAATTCTGTTAATTGTCGCCGTCCCTAACTCGGGTCACGGCCACATCAACCCCATGCTGGTCCTAGCTCGCCTCCTCGTCGCCGGTGGGCTCCTCGTCACCCTGGTGGTCACCGAGTGCCTCGGCCTCCTCTCCTCTTCCTCCGCCACCCCGCCGTTGCCACCAAACGTGCGGTTCCGCACCATCCCCAACGCGATCCCCTCCGAGCACATGCGCGCCGCCGACTTCCCTGGTTTCTTGGCGGCGGTCACCACGCGGATGATGGGCCCGATCGAGTGGCTCCTCGAAGAAGGCCTGGATCAGCCGGCGGTGACTGCTATCGTGGCCGACATGTACCTCACGTGGGCGGTCGGCGTCGGGGAGAATAGTGGCGTGCCGGTGTGCTCCCTCTGGACCATGTCTGTATCATTTCGAGGATATCTTCGGCGCCGACTGGCAACTGCCGGTGGACCCTCCAGGTTCGTCACTTTTGTCCATAAATATATGTCCGGCTTCTGGATTTGGTTGGTTGCTTTCACATGCAGATGTGACCTCAGTGCTTACGTACGTTGATCGATAGCATTTCTTTTTTGGACAGTTAACTCCAAAGTGGCTGAGTTACAAACAGAAACTGGTTCTTTATATGAGATAAAAGAACCACAAAGCATGAGACCGCCAGGTACAAACAACGGCTGAAGAATCAAAGAAGAATAAAACACGTCACCCAATCAAATCATAGAACGAGGTTGGCCCGGGCCGACGAAGCCAAACAGTCCGCAATTGAATTAAACTCTCGTGGAATATACGAAAAAGAAATTGACTGGAAATTCGAGGCGATGCGCCAAACTGACAGAAGGGGGGTTAAACTGACAGAAGGGGGGTTGATAGGTCTCTCGGCCATTCAAACCTCTCAGAAACAAAGCCTATCCCTAGCAGTGAATACGATTCCACATGTAGACCCTACACCCCTCGCCGACTAGCTTCGCGTAGGCCACCTTCCAAAGCCCATATTTCGCCCTCTAAACCAGAATTCACCTAACGACATCCCTGCCATGACCATGCCACACCCATACCATCCAAAAAGAAAGCAGCCCCAGCACTACAAGAAAAGATGGATTCAATAACACATATTTCATAGCATATATTTGTAAATGCTATTAAAGATTGAGTATTGATAACATAAATATTCAATATATCATAAATTTGTAAAGATGTCGTGACATTTAGAGATCGGTGACATTTTATATGATGTTTTATAGCATATTATTTGCTGACGCTATCAATGCATATATCATAGCACATGTTTCATAATATTCTTTACTAAATGCTATAAAAAAAATTATGTATTTATAACATAAATTTAAAAATGCTATAAATTTGAATGTTACAATAAGCAAGAATCCTGCTACTATTAGAATGTTACAATAAGCAAAAAACAGTACTATTATGACGCTATAATAAGTCTTCTAAAACATTATTTGCATGCTGTAATAAGTGAATCATAACACTACGTGGTTGTTATAACTGGCAAAACATAGCATTATTTCGATGTTATAATGTGTATTTCATAATACTATTTAATAGTTACGATGAGTAAAACATAATATTATTATACTGCTATAATAACTAAAACAACGCACTACTGCAATATTATAACAAGTTAAGCAAAACACTATCTACATGTTATAATAAGTATAACATAACGCTATTAGGATATTATAATAAGAAAGCTTAACAGTATTTGAATATAGTGTTTAGTCCCACATCGGAAGTGACACGAAAGTTGGTTTGCCCGGAGACTATATAAGAAGATTAGGGGGCACAAGAGATCAATACTTAAACAAGTTTAGGGATGATTATAAAGGCTCCTAACCAATAATAGCAATAATAAAATGCTATAACAACAATAGATTTTTGTAAATGTTGTACTAATAATATTTACCACTCAAATATTGTTAAGCTTGAGTTTGATATTTACCTATGAATTTTTTGGAATATTATATCAAATAAAGCATAGCACTAAATGAATGCTACAATATTAAAAATACAACACTAATTGGATGCAATAATATTAAAAATATAACACTAATTGGATGTTATAATAAATAAATCAAAACACTATTTGGATGCTGTAATAAGTATATCATAGCATTTATATATTGCCATGAAAAATAATTCATAGCTTAGATTAGTTGTCATATTATAATATTCACATATCTTTTTAAATGCTATCTTTACCTTTAGATGATATAAATTTATAACTTTGAAAATGTGTTATGAAAATTCGATACTTTTTATAGCACCGCATGCTATAACAGTCACTTTTATGCTATTGAATAATTTTCATAGCATTTTTTGTGTGCTATCGAATCCATCTTTTCTTGTAGTGCAGCCCCGCCACACCCCGCTGTACAGTGGCATCGGATCGAAGAATAGAAACATCCACAGTAGGAGGAGGGGGGCTGGACTTAGATGAGAAAGACAAAGAAAACTCGCGAACCTGTCGGAGTATAAGCCAGGCCAACTTCTCTGCAGTAAGCCGACGGTTTTAAAAAATTACAGCGTTTCGCTCTTTCCAGATCCACCAATGACAGTAACCGGCCAACGTCTTGCACTCGCCCAATCATGATCTTGTGGAAGCTGAAAAAATCTGCCAACACTCAGTGAGTCAGGTAGGTGCCCTCCATCCATGACATACCCGATCCCAGACCTCCAAAGAAAAAGGACAGGAAAAAAGAAGATGTTCTATGGATTCCGCTTCAGATCGACAGAGAGCACAAGTTGGGTCTGGAATTGTGCCATAGCATTTGACATTAATAAGTTCTTAATAATATCAACTAGAGTTAGCGTCATGGCGCATATACAGAGTCCGCATGATCTTAAGTTCTGAGAAGATCGTGGTGGTCAGAGTGGTGGTGGAGGTGGTCCAGTGGTCGCAGCGGTGGTGGTGATGGTGTGGATTGTATTGTTTTTTAGAATGAACACTGTACCAAGCTATCTATCCTCAGCTATGTTCTCGTTGATTGTCATTGGCAGAATCGCTAGATACTTCCCTACCTCCTGGGGAATCCATCAAGATGACCCGATCTCTCCATACAATTATTTTTGTTCGTGCAATAAGTCCTGTCTTTGTCTCCAGCTGACCTCATCCTATGCAAAGATTATTCGTTCCAAATACAGTTGTGAGGACCAATTCCTCTAATCTGTCTCCACCGCGTAGGTCGGTGATCGCTTACAAACGTCGTCATTAAAACATTACAAACTCAATCAAATATTAAATTTATAATCCTTATTTAATCACTACACTACTAGGTAAAATAGCATTGAAGTCCGGAGTCGAACCACATGGAATTTACCAGGAAATATTGAATTCAATTCTCAAACCCTAAGTCTAAGCAAAAGAAGCAATGATAAGTTTGAATTAACTAAAACTATCTAATGAAAGCAAGTAAAAGTTGTTAAACTAATGAGAGAGATACTTAGGGTTTACTCAATCCACCTTAGTTTCACTTTCTGTATTCTTCAGTTATCCTCTTATCTCCTTCTCTAAACATTATGGATCATACGGCTACGAGCTCACATGAATCCATAAAATAAGATTTATGTTCCTAACGGCATAACCTATCTTTCTTGGCATAGATTGTCTTCGGTCCTACAATTACTTTAAGTTATACTACTCCTAATGACCTTGGCACAACCTATCCTAGCTTAACATAGCGTATCTCACTAGCAAACCATAAATCACACGAAAACCATCCTATGAATCTCTACAATCAATCACAGAAATTATGTAGTACTGAAAGCACGTCAAGGGAACTCTGTTCCTTCAACTCTATTAACAATAAAAAGCAAATTCATAGGATCATGTCTTGAGAAGAATACAAGATTCAAACCAAAGAATACAAAAAGTTACACTAGAGTTTCATGAGATCCCTAAGTTTAGAAATTAGCTACTTATCTCTTGAGAAAGATCCATAGGTGGTGGGAAGGAAGCCATCGATCCCCGTGGAAAGATCTCCGTCTTCAAACCCTAGCCTTCTTCCTTTTCTCTCTGATTTTTCTCCCCAAAAGATGAGAATTCCGGATGGAATAATCCTATTTATAGGATAACTCTCGAAATTAGGGTTTTGGCTAAGTTGGACTTCTATTACAACTCGGATTTCCTGGATTAATTCCTGTCAGTTTATTCCGGTAGCAACTGGGTCCCATCAAGCTGGAATTGGAAACTGAGTCCGACATGAAAGATGTAGATTAATAAGTCTTCTGTCTGATCACGAGGATTTTATAATATTCTGACTTATGTCGAATATTTGGCGAATATTCTTCTGAACATCGACGGACCAGTTTCCCAGCATCTGTTTATCTTCATAGTCTTCAAAACTGGTATTAAGCTGTCAGGAATCTCGCAAAGAGTTAAAAATAAAAGTTGTAGCTCTTGAAGTCTTCGACCACGTACTAAATTTCTAGAATATTTAGACTTATACAGAATTTATAGTAAATATTCTCCTGACAGGCGACGAAGCAGTTTCTATCACATAAATTCATCCTGTTAGCCGAATTTCTTGTATTTCTTCTGAAATCATGATTAAATCTGAAATCATGATTAAATCTGAAATCAACTAACAAACAATTAAGGGGGTGTTTGGTTGCTTATATTAGCTAATGCAGTGCATTGCTCAATGCACTGCATTGCATCTGCTAATGCAATGCAATGCATTGCATTAGCTAATGCAGCATTGGAGGCCCTTTTTGCATTAACTGATGCATGCATCAGTTAATGCAGTGGCCAACCAAACAGCCTTTTGTATTAGCTGATGCATGCATTAGTTAATGCAGTGGCCAACCAAACACTGATATAGATCAAAATGCTGCATTAGCTAATGCATGCATTAGCTAATACAAGCAACCAAACACCCCCTAAATACAACTACTCTAAGCCTAACAAAGGTAATTTAAGGGGTTTAATTATGAATATTTAGTGACTCATCACACCCCCCAACTTACACTTTGCTAGTCCTCGAGCAAAGAAAAGATAAAAAGAAAGCAGTAAATCTAACTAGCCACTTTCGTAGGTGTCACGATTGCACTTAGCATGTGCAACAAGCCTTTAAACCCCTGGGTTACCCCAGTGGAGGAGTTATAGTCTCCTGAGGGTTTTCAGGGATGACACCCACAAATATCTATACATTCCCTTGAGTATATCATTAGAAATCAATTGTGATATTCATCAACTCTAATGCATGAAATAGAAATAATATTAATGAATAAATCTTTCAACTCATAGTCACATAAAAATATAGTAAGTTAAAACATGTCATAACATATTTCCAACACTTTCACATATTTAATCATGGTTAAAAATAACTTTAACACTCCTATGTGTAAATGGGGTTCCACATGCTTCAGAGCATCAATTATATCTGAACACTTCAACTATTCAAGATCACAATCCTATTCAACACATATTTTCCATTTATCAAATAACAGTCTCTGTTTTTTTTTCTTTTTTTTCTGACTGGAATTTCAACTGTTTTACGCGAACAGCACATCTTGTTAGGCACATTGCCCGGTTACTAAGTATGAAACCCTCCTTTTTTTTCTTTTGAGGAATTTTAACTGTTTTACGCGAACACCACGCTGGCTAGGCACACTGCCCGGTTACTAAGTTGAAAATCCTTTTTTTTTCGCATACTCAGATAATTGCAAGTGTTCATGTATTTTCTGTGTCGTGATATAGAATTTTAAATCTATCCTAGTATCATGCTTAGAATCTAATATCAACCCATTAACATGTGGAAGTGAACATGTGTATTAGGATATGTCAAGTTATTTTTAAATCATGGTAAAAGTGTTAAATATAGAAATAATATCATGCATAACAAAAAATTACTATCCCTTATATGACATACAAGTCTTAGAATAATTCATAAGATAAATTTCTAAAACATGCACATTTGTCTAATCATATCATAATTTCATCCTTTTGACATAATTCAAGTGATGTATAATATTTGGTTACCAGAAGAAAAAAAAATATGAGCATGAAATTTATGAATGCTACCCCCCAAGTTAAATGTAATTATCCCCAATTACACTAAGTGATAAAAATAAATCAAGAAATAAAGGGTAGAGATAACCATAATCAACACTAAAAAAATATCGATTTCTCTCTCTTCCAATTTACGTTGAAGCACGGCATCATTGAATACATACTTCCTTCCCCATCATAAACTATCACAAAAATATATATCTTTCCAAAAAGATCAAATATAACTAATAAAAGTCCAAAAAGGTATTAGAATTATAGAAAATTTCGGTAGATTCTCCTTTGTATTTTCATGATATATTGATCTGTACAAACATTCATCACACAAAATAACTAATACACAAGAAACTGAAAAGGAGATTACAGTAGCATCATAGATCATTATCTAGACATGACAAACAAAGAAATAACAAACCAACATTGTCGCGCTCCGACCAGCGAAAGCCCAACCGGGCCGGGCGACGCGAACCGGAACCTAACCAACGCGGAAAAAGAACGACGAGGGTTCCCTCTAACCTATTGGTCTCCCTAACAAATCACCAAAAGCACCCTCAATTAAAGATATAATAATTACCAAAACCTTGAACCACAGATTTAAAATTTAAAGTGATTTAATATACAAAACCTCGGAGAGGGGAAGATCCAAAATACAACATACTCCCGTAGGAGACTAACATAGGATAAAAGCTTTAAAGGATCACCACCTCTCAGACTCCACCTGGCGCCGCCGCACCGCCAACCAACTGCCCGGTAGGGGCCGCAGAAGAGGTACTGCCGCCTGCACCTGCAAAACGCAGCCCGGGTAGGAGTGAGCACTAAGCTCAGTAGGGATCTACACTACGTCACACAGAAGGAAGAGGGAAACGCAACAGTGTCGCCCTCAAGTAGGACCTGGGTGTATACAGGGGTCCCATAACCCCACCGCGTGTCCCTGAGGCCCAGGGACGGCACTCAGTAACAGGAACAACACTGGCGACACTACAGGTCAGCACAGTGGGACACCGGCTACACCTCAGCATCCGACTCAAGGCCGACACGACCTCTACAATCATCAAGCCACAAGTGCACCAGTCATCTAAGCCTATCATCGAATCGACTGGACACTACAATTCAAACCGAGTCCAAACCACCCAACCCCGGTCCTAGGGCTAAGTCCGAGCTTCCAGCCTCGGGACGGCGACCCAAAGATCACCCACGCCCTAACCAATGCAACTAATGCACACAACAAGAATGCATGCTATGACATACACAAATAATAGGAAAGGCATGCAACAGTATGTCAAGCATCATATAAGTCTACTGGATCGCTGCAGCGGTACCACCAACCGCTGCCAGCCGATCCGCAGCGGGTCCCGGCATTATGACGGTACCTCGACCGTCAACCGCGGACTCCTGCAACGGGAAGCAACCCCGAAAACCGTTGATGAACAGTACACAATATAATATTATATTCAAACACCCAAAACCACTACTTAGGGGCTAATTGATCCCGTCGATCCGACATCCAAACGACGTCGGATTCAAGATCCAACTTAGCCACCAGTAGGTGTATAAACCAGGATCATCATATCCAAAAATCATAATCATCCAACGGTTGGATTAAAGGGAAAACGCTAATCAAAATCATTAATCAAACTAACTTACCCATTAATTGCTGCAACGCAGCCCTTCAGCAAACAATTCATCAAAAATCTTACATAAATCGAAAAAATATGAAACAAGATGGAATGGAAAGCTACCGAATAGCTCTACATCTCTTATGTTTATGAAAAGCCAAGATTATGTACTCGCCGGCCGAAAAACTCGCCGCAAGCCGGCTGTTTCTCAAGAACAGCAGAAAACCAGAAATCCGAGACTAATCTTGCATAAAACCTACTCAAATATCAACTGATTAATATGAAACTTAAATCAGTTATATTAAAAGGCATAAGGAAACCAACAAAGCAAGGATCAACAAGATCCAACGGCTAGATCTCAAGAAAACCCGAAAAGAACATCAGTAGGTATAACCCTACCTAGCTGCGCTTTCCTCGGCTGATTCCCCGCGATTTGATCACGAACAAGCTTCCAAACTACTTCAGGGATCTTCCTCTCGTTGTCACGAATCCAACGAGCCTTAGAACGCCGAAAAAGATGGCCGGAGGAGGGAGAACGGAGGAGATGAAGCTCGCCGGCGGTAAAGGGAAGAAAACAGAGCACCGCGGGAAAGAGAGAAGGAAGGAAGAAGAAGAGAAGAGAAGGGAAGGAAAGAAAAGGTAGGAAAAGCCTGGGGAAAGCCGGGAAAATGGGGAAAAGCTGGGGGAAAGGGAGGGGAAGTCTTCCCTCTCTGACAGGGGAGAGCGACAGCCGACGGCCGTCCGCACGAAAGAGAAAGAAAACACCGACTCGAGCATGATCGATCTCCAAGGCATGTGAGATCGATCTCCTTTGCAATCCAGATCGATCTCCTTGAAATCCAGATCGATCTCCTTTGCAATCCAGATCGATCTCCCTAGCCATCCAGATCGATCTCCTTTACTCAGAAAGGCAAACTTGGGCTAAAACACAAACCCAAGCTCAGATCTTCCGATCTCGGGTTCACCTAACCATTCTAAACAAACACGAACACAGACAAGGCCAGTGTGTGCACACGCGGGTGTGAAACAAACCAACAAGGCGCAATTTACCAAATTGCCCTTGCGCTCTACAACGAGCCACAGGGATAGAGGGGCAGGTCCTCACAAACATGATGCAGGACAAAGGCCGGACCTGATCGAGTTCGATCCGAAGCAGCTCCCGAGGCGATCCGGACGCGTTCGCACTCCATCCGTCCGACTCAGATCTCCAGGCGACCCCGACCGTCGGATGGGCATAACTTTCGCTCACGACGTCCGATCGGGGCATGCGACCAGTCAAAATGACTGGCTCGACGAGTCCGTCAAGAATCATCGGAGATCAAAGATCTCTCCATGACCTTGACCTCCGAATCTCGAAATTCCTTTCATTTTGGCTTAAAATTCAGTTTTTGTGAAAAACTTTCATTTTTAGGCAGTTTGTTCGAGTCTTTCTATTTTTGGCAAATTTTCTATTTCTAGTAGGTTTTCTCCTCTTGGAATTCTGGGTTTAGTACTTGGATTAGGATAATGATATTTGAGTCCATGTTTGAGTTGGTCTGGTCTTTCCTTTAACCTATAAAAGGAGGACTTAGGGTTTGTAAATGGAGTTTTTGATGATTAATGAAAGTTAGGGTTTTTGGTTTCTCCCCTTGAGTAATCTGGTTGTCTCTTCCATAGAGAGGTCCACATTTACCCTGCGCCATAACAACATCCAAGCAGAGCACCAAATTATTCGTAATCTGCGCGCAGTATGGTCTTTCTCGTCCACGGTCTGTAGCCCACGACAAGATCAAATTCGAAATTAGCAGAGATAGAGAAAGTAAACACCCGTGAACGCTTGTGATGGTCTAAGGATGCTTGTGATGGTCCTGATCGAATATCTAGACCGTTCGATCGAAAATCAGAACACTGTAGTGCCTGGATCGTGTCAAGCAGCCATCGGACGGCTGAAAGCTCGCCGGTGATGGATCGACGGTGAAACATCATCAAGGCATAAGGAAACCAACAAAGCAAGGATCAACAAGATCCAACGGCTAGATCTCAAGAAAACCCGAAAAGAACATCAGTAGGTATAACCCTACCTAGCTGCGCTTTCCTCGGCTGATTCCCCGCGATTTGATCACCAACAAGCCTCCAAACCACTTCAGGGATCTTCCTCTCGTTGTCACAAATCCAACGAGCCTTAGAACGTCGAAAAAGATGGCCGGAGGAGGGAGAACGGAGGAGATGAAGCTCGCCGGCGGTAAAGGGAAGAAAACAAAGCACCGCGGGAAAGAGAGAAGGAAGGAAGAAGAAGAGAAGAGAAGGGAAGGAAAGAAAAGGAAGGAAAAGCCTGGGGAAAGCCGAAAAAACAGGGAAAAGCTGGGGGAAAGGGAGGGGAAGTCTTCCCTCTCTGACAGGGGAGAGCGACGGCCGACGGCCGTCCTCGCGAAAGAGAAAGAAAACACCGACTCGAGCATGATTGATCTCCAAGGCATGTGAGATCGATCTCCTTTGCAATCCAGATCGATCTCCTTGAAATCCAGATCGATCTCCTTTGCAATCCAGATCGATCTCCCTAGCCATCCAGATCGATCTCCTTTACTCAGAAAGGCAAACTTGGGCTAAAACACAAGTCCAAGCTCAGATCTTCCGATCTCGGGTTCACCTAGCCATTCTAAACAAACACGAACACAGACAAGGCCAGTGTGTGCACACGCGAGTGTGAAACAAACCAACAAGGCGCAATTTACCAAATTGCCCTTGCGGTCTACAACGAGCCACAGGGATAGAGGGGCAGGTCCTCACATCCTATTACCCTTAAAGGAAATCTCGTCCTGAGATTCGATAAGGGTAGGGCTCGGAACAATAAAACAGCTACACTAGAGGACAGGACAAGAAGTACCTGGAGAAGAAAACAACTGCGGAAACTCATGCCGCATGCGCGCCTCGCGCTCCCAAGTGACCTCCTCGGTGCCTCTGTGCCTCCACAGTACTTTGACCAAAGGAATCGTATTGTCCCGCAAGACCTGATCCCTTCGGTCAAGTACCTGAACCAGCTGCTCAACAAAGCTAGCGTCTGCCTCAAGCTCAGTGTCATCCACCCTGATAACATGAGACGGGTCTGGGTGATACTTCCTCAGCATCGACACATGAAAAGTCGGATGCACAACAGACATGTGCTGAGGAAGATCCAGGCGGTAAGCTACTTTGCCGACCCTCTCTAAGATCTCAAATGGCCCGACAAACCTCGGCGCCAACTTGCCACCTCTGCCAAACCTGACAGAACCTCTGTACGGTGACGCTCGCAAGAACACTCGGTCGCCGACTGCAAACTCCAACGGTCGTCGCCTCTGATCTGCATAACTCTTCTGTCGGTTCTGAGCCGTCAGAAGCCTCTGCCTGATCTGCAGTAACCTCTCTGACAACCACCAGACGATGTCTGGACCGGTGAGTGAAGCCTCTCCAACCTCTGTCCAGCACACTGGGGAACGACACGGCCTACCGTACAACGCCTCGAAAGGCGCTACTCCAAGACTGGACTGGTAGCTGTTGTTGTAGGCGAACTCCACCAAGGCAACGTGCTCCTCCCAGCTGCCTCCTGCATCGAGGACACATGCTCTCAGCATGTCCTCTAAGATCTGGATCGTCCGCTCTGACTGCCCATCTGTCTGCGGATGGAAAGCCGTACTGAAAGTCAGGAGTGTGCCGACTGCCTCCTGAAAGTCTCGCCAAAACCTGCTGGTGAACCTGGGGTCACGGTCTGACACGATAGAAACTGGAACTCCGTGCAGTCTGACCACCTCTCTGAAGTACAAGCTACCCAACCTGTCCGTCGAGTCTGTCACCCGCATAGGCAGGAAGTGCGCCGATTTGGTCAATCGATCAATGATGACCCAAATCGCGTCATTCCCCCTAGGGGATCTCGGTAGCCCGGTCACGAAGTCTATCGTGATGTGCTCCCACTTCCACTCAGCTAGTGAAAGCGGCTGAAGTAACCCCGGAGTCCGCTGGTGCTCTACCTTGACCTTCTGACAGGTAAGGCAGCGCGATACGAACTCCGTCACTGCCCTCTTCATCCCGCGCCACCAGAACTGTCTCCGAAGATCCTGATACATCTTGGTGCCGCCGGGATGAACCGCAAAGCGAGAGTCGTGGAACTCTCGTAGGACGTCGTCTCGAAGAACTAGATCTGCTGGAACTACTACTCTGCCTCTGAACCGTAGCCCTCCGTCTGGCGATACTGTCCAGTCTCCGTCTGCGCCCTCCGTGCCCGCTGCTGTACGTAACTCCTCGAGCTCTGGGTCACTGTGCTGTGCCTCTAACACTCTGGCTAGAACTGCTGGCATACTCTGCACTGCGTAGAGGAAACTGTTGGATCCCCGATCCTCGAACTTGAGCCCAAACTGGCCCGCCGTCTCTAGAGCCTGCCACTGCCGCGCTGACAACCCTGCAACTGCTGCTCTGGTGTCTCTCCCCTGTCTGCTCAGAGCGTCTGCTACGACGTTTGCCTTACCAGGATGGTAATGCAACGCAAAGTCGTAGTCCTCCAGTAGCTCCATCCAGCGTCGCTGCCTCAGGTTGAGGTCACGTTGGGTGAAAACGTGCCTCAAACTCTTATGGTCCGAGAAGACTGAGAACTTCTCGCCATAGAGGTAATGCCGCCAGGTCTTCAGGGCGAAGACCACCGCTGCTAGCTCCAAGTCGTGAGTCGGGTAGTTCCGCTCATGGTTCTTCAGCTGACGAGAACCATAGTAAACTGCGTGGCCCTCCTGCATGAGGACACACCCCAAACCCTCACAGCTGGCGTCGCAGTAAACACTGTAACCAACACCTCGCTCGGGGACGATCAGCACCGGTGCACTGGTCAACCTCGTCCTCAGCTCCACGAAGGCTCGCTCACAAGCATCATCCCACACGAACGGGACGGCCTTCTGTGTCAGTCTGGTCAACGGTCCGGCAACTTTGGAGAAGTCCCGCACGAATCGTCTGTAGTAACCCGCCAGGCCTAAGAAACTACGGACCTCAAACACTGTTCTCGGTCTCTGCCACTGTACCACTGCCTCGACCTTGGCCGGGTCAACTGAGATCCCTGCTGCCGACACCACGTGTCCAAGGAATCCCACCTGTGCAAGCCAAAACTCGCACTTGGAAGCCTTGGCATAAAGCCGATGCTCCCTAAGTAGCTGCAACACTGTCGCCAAGTGTCGCTCGTGCTCCGCCTCTGACCGGGAGTAGATAAGGATATCATCGACGAACACCACCACGAACTCGTCTAGGAAAGGCCGGAAGATCCTCTGCATGAGATCCATGAACGCTGCTGGTGCGTTCGTCAGCCCAAACGGCATCACCACGAACTCGTACAGGCCTTACCGAGTCCGAAAAGCCATCTTCGGGATGTCGCAATCCCGAACCCTCAACTGGTGGTAGCCGGTGCGGAGGTCGATCTTCGTAAACACTGAAGATCCTCGCAACTGGTCAAACAGGTCGTCGATCCTCGGCATCGGATACCGATTCTTCACCGTCACCCTGTTGAGCCGCCTGTAGTCTATGGAAAGTCGAAGGGTACCATCCTTCTTCTTTGCGAACAACACTGGCGCCCCCCAGGGAGACATGCTGGGACGGATGGAACCTCTGCTAGTAAGCTCGTCTAGCTGAGTCCTCAACTCACTCTGCTCTGCTGGTGCCATCCTGAAAGCTGGGAGAGAGATCGGTGCGGTACCCGGTACCAGGTCGATCTCAAAATCGACCTCTCTGGGCGGTGGAAGCCCTGATAACACCTCAGGAAACACGTCAGTGTAGTCGCACACGATCCTGGGGAAACTGCTCTGCTGCACTCCCTCTGACCCAAACAGGGACAGGCTGGCCAGCAAGGCTGAAAGCTCGCTGCCACGCCTCCCCACACCACAAGCAAAGGAATCGGCTGAGAACCGATCCGCCAACAACACAAACTGTGTCCCATTGGGTGTCCAAGCGACCACCCTCCGGCGACCACAGTCGATGATAGCTCGGTACGCTGCTAACCAGTCCATACCGAGTATCACATCGAAGCTTGTCATGTCTAGCACCCGCAGGTCTAGACAGACACGGAGGCCTACAACCTCCAAGGAACAAGATCGGCAGACCCGGTCTACCCTGACTGTGCCGCCGATCGGTGAGTCTACAGACTGTGTCACCTGTAGCCAACTCGTCTCTAATCCTAGTGATGCCACACACATGCTAGCAATATAGGAATGAGACGCCCCAGAGTCTATCAGCACATCCACTAAAGAACTAGAAAGCTGAAAGATACCTCTGAGGACGGTTGGCTCTCTCGCTGCCTACTGGTACTGCTGGTAAAGCTGAACGGTGTCCGGCTGCTCGCGCGCCGGAAGAGCAAACACGCGCCCCCGCTGACCGCTTCCACCCCTGGAGCGGCCCGGTCCAGCCCCTGACCCGCGCCCACTACCGCTCCTCTGCCAGGCACCGGACCCCTCACCTCTACCGCCCTGCGGCACAGCGCTCCGTGCCCCTCGCATGGGACAATTCTGGCGGAAGTGTCCCGGCTGCCCGCACTGGAAACAAGTGGCTAGCGCGCCACCAGGCTGCTGACCCTGGCCTCCCCCTGACGGAGCCTACCCAGACGGCCCGGCCGTCAGGAGAAACTGGCCTGGCGGACTCGGCAACTGAGCCTGGAACTGCTGCCGGCGCTGCAACCGCTGCTGAAAGCGTCGCTGATGCCGCTGGTGCCCGCCGAATCCCCCTCTGAACTGGGGCCTCTGCTGCTGTGAGTTGGTAGAGACTACCGGTGGAACTGCCCGGCGTCTCTCGTCCTGCGACTGCGCCTCCACAACTAAGGCGCAGTTCAGAACTGCTGAGTGCGTCTGGAAGCGGTGGGAACACGTCTGGCGCCTGATCTCTGGACGAAGACCCCACTCAAACTGCCGTGCCCTGGCCAGTGGATCTGCTGCCACTGCCCCCGCAAAACGAACCAAGTGCGCGAACCGGGTGGCATACTGCTGAAACTCCAGCAAGACCACCACAGCGGTCCGCACATCGATCGGAGCGAGAACCCCCTCCTCGGCGAGAAGGGTCTCCTCCCGTGCGACCGAAACCGTCGCTGGTGATGGCTCAGTCCGTCTAGCTCTGACCTCCCTGACAGGTGCTACCCTATTTGGTCGAGCGGGTCGACCAAGTCGTGCCCCACCCCAACCAACAACCGAAGGTCGGCCTCGAGCTCTCGACATCTGCGCAATCACCAACAACAAACGAGCGTCCACTCGTTCGAACCCAAGACAAAGCAGCACAACATAAAGCGAAAAAGCATAACACATCAAAATGAGCATGCACGGATGTTCTAGACATAGAACTAACCCATTCCACGCTCAATCTCAACCGAATCCTGATCCTAAACCCTGGGATCTACAGCCTATGCTCTGATACCAAGCTGTCGTGCCCCGACCCGCGAAAGCCCAACCGGGCCGGGCGACGCGAACTGGAACCTAACCAACGCGGAAAAAGAACGACGAGGGTTCCCTCTAACCTATTGGTCTCCCTAACAAATCACCAAAAGCACCCTCAATTAAAGATATAATAATTAGCAAAACCTCGAACCACAGATTTAAAACTTAAAGTGATTTAATATACAAAACCTCGGAGAGGGGATGATCCAAAATACAACATACTCCCGTAGGAGACTAACTAACATAGGATAAAAGCTGTAAAGGATCACCACCTCTCAGACTCCACCTGGCGCCGCCGCACCGCCAACCAACTGCCCGATAGGGGCCACAGAAGAGGTACTGCCGCCTGCACCTGCAAAACGCAGCCCGGGTAAGAGTGAGCACTAAGCTCAGTAGGGATCTACACTACGTCACACAGAAGGAAGTGGGAAACGCAACAGTGTCGCCCTCAAGTAGGACCTGGGTGTATACAGGGGTCCCATAACCCCACCGCGTGTCCCTGAGGCCCAGTTGTTGGTTGCTAGGGCGCTGCAGGCCTTGGTTGCGGGCCTGCCGAGTGGGATGTAGAGGCCCAGGGCATGGTTGCGGGCCAGGCTGCAGTTCCAGCCAGCGTCACCCCCTGGGGTCACCGTGGTTGGCCCTGTGCGGAGGGCCTGGGTGGCCCAAGTGCAGGGTGGGCTGGAGGCCCGACCCGGGCAGCGTGCTGCGCTGCCAGTGGTGCTGCGGTCGATTTGTCGGGTCGACCGTGGCTTAATGGTTAAGGGGTATGGGCGCCTTCTACTATCACTCCGGAGTTTTGGTACGAGTGGTTAGCTCGTGGTTCCAAGACCGACACGTGGTATCAGAGCGAGGTTGCGGGTTCAAACCCCGATGGTGTCGCTGGGGGGGAGATTGTTGGTTGCTAGGGCGCTGCAGGCCTTGGTTGCGGGCCCGCCGAGTGGGATGTAGAGGCCCAGGGCATGGTTGCGGGCCAGGCTGCAGGTCCAGCCAGCGTCACCCCCTGAGGTCACCGCGGTCGGCCCTGTGCGGAGGGCCTGGGTGGCCCAAGTGCAGGGTGGGCTGGAGGCCCGACCCGGGCAGCGTGCTGCGCTGCCAGTGGTGCTGCGGTCGATTTGTCGGGTCGACCGTGGCTTAATGGTTAAGGGGTATGGGCGCCTTCTACTATCACTCCGGAGTTTTGGTACGAGTGGTTAGCTCGTGGTTCCAAGACCGACACCAGTGACGGCACTCAGTAACAGGAACAACACTGGCGACATTACAGGTCAGCACAGTGGGACACCGGCTACACCTCAGCATCCGACTCAAGGCCGACACGACCTCTACAATCATTAAGCCACAAGTGCACCAGTCATCTAAGCCTATCATCGAATCGACTGGACACTACAATTCAAACCGAGTCCAAACCACCCAACCCCGGTCCTAGGGCTAAGTCCGAGCTTCCAGCCTCGGGACGGCGACCCAAAGATCATCCACGCCCTAACCAATGCAACTAATGCACACAACAAGAATGCATGCTATGACATACACAAATAATAGGAAAGGCATGCAACAGTATGTCAAGCATCATATAAGTCTACTGGATCGCTACAGCGGTACCACCAACCGCTGCCAGCCGATCCGCAGCGGGTCCCGGCATTACGGCGGTACCGCGACCGTCAACCGCAGACTCCTGCAACGGGAAGCAACCCCGAAAACCGTTGATGAACAGTACACAATATAATATTATATTCCAAAATATAATATTATATTCCGAAATATAATATTATATTCAAACACCCAAAACCACTACTTAGGGGCTAACGAATCGAATGGAAAGCTAACGAATAGCTCTACAACTCTTATGTTTATGAAAAGCCAAGATTATGTACTCACCGGCCGAAAAACTCGCCGCAAGCCGGCTGTTTCTCAAGAACAGCAGAAAACCAGAAATCCGAGACTAATCTTGCATAAAACCTACTCAAATATCAATTGATTAATATGAAACTTAAATGAGTTATATTAAAAGGCATAAGGAAACCTACAAAGCAAGGATCAACAAGATCCAACGGCTAGATCTCAAGAAAACCCGAAAAGAACATCAGTAGGTATAACCCTACCTAGCTGCGCTTTCCTCGGCTGATTCCCCGCGATTTGATCACGAACAAGCTTCCAAACTACTTCAGGGATCTTCCTCTCGTTGTCACGAATCCAACGAGCCTTAGAACGCCGAAAAAGATGGCCGGAGGAGGGAGAACGGAGGAGATGAAGCTCGCCGGCGGTAAAGGGAAGAAAACAGAGCACCGCGGGAAAGAGAGAAGGAAGGAAGAAGAAGAGAAGAGAAGGGAAGGAACGAAAAGGTAGGAAAAGCCTGGGGAAAGCCGGGAAAATGGGGAAAAGCTGGGGGAAAGGGAGGGGAAGTCTTCCCTCTCTGACAGGGGAGAGCGACAGCCGACGGCCGTCCGCACGAAAGAGAAAGAAAACACCGACTCGAGCATGATCGATCTCCAAGGCATGTGAGATCGATCTCCTTTGCAATCCAGATCGATCTCCTTGAAATCCAGATCGATCTCCTTGAAAGGCAAACTTGGGCTAAAACACAAACCCAAGCTCACATCTTCCGATCTCGGGTTCACCTAACCATTCTAAACAAACACGAACACAGACAAGGCCAGTGTGTACACACGCGGGTGTGAAACAAACCAACAAGGCGCAATTTACCAAATTGCCCTTGCGATCTACAACGAGCCACAGGGATAGAGGGGCAGGTCCTCACAAACATGATGCAGGACAAAGGCCGGACCTGATCGAGTTCGATCCGAAGCAGCTCCCGAGGCGATCCGGACGTGTTCGCACTCCATCCGTCCAACTCAGATCTCCAGGCGACCCCGACCGTCGGATGGGCATAACTTTCGCTCACGACGTCCGATCGGGGCGTGCGACCAGTCAAAATGACTGGCTCGACGAGTCCGTCAAGAATCATCGGAGATCAAAGATCTCTCCATGATCTTGACCTCCGAATCTCGAAATTCCTTTCCTTTTGGCTTAAAATTCAATTTTTGTGAAAAACTTTCATTTTTAGGCAGTTTGTTCGAGTCTTTCTATTTTTGGCAAATTTTCTATTTCTAGTAGGTTTTCTCCTCTTGGAATTCTCGGTTTAGTACTTGGATTAGGATAATGATATTTGAGTCCATGTTTGAGTTGGTCTGGTCTTTCCTTTAACCTATAAAAGGAGGACTTAGGGTTTGTAAATGGAGTTTTTGATGATTAATGAAAGTTAGGGTTTTTGGTTTCTCCCCTTGAGGAATCTGGTTGTCTCTCCCATAGAGAGGTCCACATTTACCCTGCGCCATAACAACATCCAAGCAGAGCACCAAATTATTCGTAATCTGCGCGCAGTATGGTCTTTCTCGTCCACGGTCTGCAGCCCACGACAAGATCAAATTCGAAATTAGCAGAGATAGAGAAAGTAAACACCCGTGAATGCTTGTGATGGTCTAAGGATGCTTGTGATGGTCCTGATCGAATATCTAGACCGTCCGATCGAAAATCAGAACACTGTAGTGCCTGGATCGTGTCAAGCAGCCATCGGACGGCTGAAAGCTCGCCGGTGATGGATCGACGGTGAAACATCATCGTCGGAGGATTTGGAAGGTACAGGAAGGATCGTGGTGGCCTGGTGAACTCATCTATGTAGTTTGATTGTGGAATTGAGGCTCTCAGGTGGGAGATTAGAGGTGGCCGGCGCGGTTAAGGATGTTGGTCGGAGATTGATTCCGGCGATCCAAACATCAACAGAGGTAAGTAATGGTGGAGGATGGTTCGTGGATGTGTGGGGAACTATCCAATGGTGGCGGATGGACGAATTGAGCTTCCAGCCGGTGGATTGAAGGTGGTCGGATAGCTGGTTTCGTCGGGGCTTGAAGCCGATGATCCCGGCGGCAAGGAAAGGATTTGATGGTGGCGGAAGTTTCGTGGTGACCGGAGGAAGGTTCTGGAGGTATTCATGGGTGATGAGAGGCACGGGATGAGGAGATCGGAGACGGCCGGCGGAACGTGGGGGCTCATCGGCGTCGGAGGAGGAGAAATTGGGGGAATAGGAGGACGTGACGAGGTAGAGCAGAGGATGGCGGTGATGTAGGTGATAGTTTGGAGGGACTGGGATAGCCGGAGAAGTGGCGACGGTGGATGGCTCGAGGTGAGCCGCTGGAAGCCAGGCAGAGCCGGGATGACGAGCCCATGGCTCGCTGGTGAGCCGCGACGAGAAGGAGAGAGAAAAACTCGGGAGAAAAATAAGGGAATTCCGAAAAAAAAAACGAAAAAATAGGAAAAATAATAATGGAAAAATCCTAAAAATCAGGGGGAACTTGTAAAAATTAAATAAAATTCTAAAAACTAAGGAAAAATCCTAAAAACTAAAAAGAACTCCTAAAAACTGGGTTGCCTCCCAGAAAGTGCGTAGTTTTACGTCTTTCGCTAGACCCTCCCCAAAGGCTCAGTTATTGCATAGATCCGTCATGATGACGAACCCGATCACCCCACCTATAATAATTTTCTCCACATAAAGATTTAAACCATACCCCGCCCCACAATATGTCAAGTATTTGATGATGAAGGCCAATTAAGTCCTTCCTCATTACAAGTGTACTAGAAACTCCACCCTCTATAAAAGATAATCTATCATCATGTTTCATTTTACAACCAGGTCTATGGTATGTGTCCCCTATCGTAATGGAATCCTCCTTAAGGTGAATCGAAAGTAAATGGGTAGGAGGTTTCGATTTCAAGATCGATGTTGCAGGCATGGACGATGGTGTAAATATATGTAAAGGAGGAGGTGATGGTTCAACTTTAGAAGGTAGGGACCTATATGTGCAGGAGTGTGTTTCAATATAGTCAGCAAAAAATTGTCCAGTATCTAAATCAATGTTAAATAATGATGAATCAGATATATAGACACAAGCATTGATCACATCAACAACAAAGCAGTCATTATTTGCAGGCAAACATGGATCTTTAAATATATTCAATCATTTTTTCATGTTGCCAAAGAGACATCCATAACCCCTGTATGACAGTTAATGCAAGCATTCCCAGTAGCTAGGAAAGGTCGACCTAAAATGATAGGCGTAGATTTCCTGCAAAGTTCAACAGGCTCCATGTCCAAGACAATGAAATCTACCGGAAAGAAAAAGCTATCAACCTTAACTAGCACATCCTCCAAGATACCTCGCGGTGTCTTGATGGATCTATCAGCTAACTGAAGGGTTACTGTCGTAGGCTTCAGATCATTCATACCAAATTTCAGATACAGAGTATATGGCATCAAGTTAACACTAGCACCAAAATCGAGGAGAGCACAATTAATATGATAGTCTCCTATACAACAGGAATTAGTTGGGATGCCTGGATCCTTAAAGTATTGGCGGAGTGTCAAATTTTAGGATCGAACTAACATGTTCAGTCAAAAAGATTTTCTTAGATACCTGAGATTTGGATTTGCGCTTTTGGGTACAAAGGTCTTTCAGAAATTTTACATAAGAAGGGATTTGTTGGATGGCCTCTAAAAGTGGTATGTTGATGTTCACTCATTTGAATATGTCAGTGATCTCCTCTACATGTGATTTCTTATCGGGTCTGGAGGAAGGGTCCATGAGTGCATGAGGAAAGAGTACCTTAGGAACATACTTGGAAGGGTCAGGTTCCTTAAAATTAGAAGGATCAGAATCGAGTGGCTCCTCTAAGTCATTCCCGTTCGACCGATCGATCGGTAGGGAGGCCGATTGATCGGTTGACGACCGATCGATATGTTTAATGACCGATCGATCGGTGTGGCGGGTTTGCTCTCCTACTTTGTTATCTACTGTCTTGCCACTCCTAAGGGTCACTACGGCTTCGGCCCTTTCTAAGTCTTGACTTTCTACATAGTGCAGGCCCCTAGGGTTAGTCACAGGTTGACTAGGCAAGCATCCTTCCTCTCTTTTTGACAAAGCATTAGAGAGTTGCCCCAATGAATTCTCAAGTTTTGCAATAGATTGGGTATTAGAATTACATTGGTTCTCTATTCGGGATACAAAGTTCTGAATTTTTGAAACTTCACTTGTCAACTCCTGTCTAATGCCACTAATGCTTTGATTAATGTTTCTATTAATGTTTTCATTCATTGCAGTCATGGCTGTAAGGATGGAATTCAATGCTGAATCAAATGTGGTCTGGGCCGGAGGGTCTGAAGATGATTGTGGAGGGTACCCATGATTAAGATCAGCTTGCGGTTTAGGTGGGTACTGAAAAGCAGGAGGATGGGTAGTATTACTTTGCCCATGAAAGTATCCTGATCGGGGTGGCTTCCAACTAGAGTTAGAATGATCTCTCCTAGAGTTAAAAGAATTTGGATAGGGGTTGTTCTGAGGTTTAGAGAAGCCATAAGTTGCATTGACGTGCTCCTGAACAAAGTCAGGGAAGCTGGAGGCCAAGTGACAGTCAGTGATATAATGTTGACAGCTAGAGCAAAGGGCACATGACTCAAGTGGGGTCTGAGAAGGCATTGGAGCAAAAGATTGTCTAGTTTGAAGTTGGCTCACTTGTTTAGTTAAGGAGGCTACTTGAGTAGAGAGACTTTGAAGATCATAATTTTCATAAACTCCCCGAGAATTACGAACAGTGGTAGACCGATTCCTATAAACTGAGGCATTGTATTGTGAATTCTCAGTAAGATTATTATATAATTCCCACAGTTCAATCCAAGACTTCCTAAGAACCACTGTGAGGACTCGTCCCTCTATTCATGTGGCTCGTGTTGACCGCAAGGGCAATTTGGTAAATTGCGCCTTGTTGGTTTGTTTCACACCCGCGTGTCCACATACAGGCCTTGTTTTGGTGTTTGTGCTTGAATAGGATGGTTAGTTGGACCCGGGATCGAAAGATCCGGAATTGGGCTTGAGCTGGGCCCAATTTCCCTTCCCAACGCAGGTTAGATCGATCCGAACTCCACTTCGGATCGATCCGACTCGCACTAGGGAATCGTTGCCGTCGGTGGAGCTCGGATCGATCCGAGGTGGAGTTCAGATCGATCCGACTCACACTGGAATGCCTGTATAAGAGCAGACGTCGTGCTCCTTCTCTCCTTTTTTTACGATCTCGCCGCGATTTAGCTCGAATCCGACGAAACCTTGGAAGGAGATAGGAAGATCCAAGGCTTGGCTTCGTGGATTGAAGCAGCTCTTGTTGAGGTAGGGTTTCTACCTACGGCATTATCGGTTTTCTTCCGTGTTCTTCGTCTTTTTCACCGATTCCGGGTTTTGTTTGAGTAGATCTCCATGTATAGGCGATGTTTTCCGGTTTTGAAGCCATGAGTAGCTTCGTGAGCCTCAGATCTACCAAGTCACCAAGTTTGGTGAAGTTTGGTTGTGTTTTTCGGCCGTGATCGCGGTCGAAAGCTGGCCGGAGGGCTGGTTGGGATCGATCCAAAGATGTTGGATTGATCCGAGTTGCACTCAAGACGACCTGTTCACTGGTGGAAGTTGGATCGATCCAAGGTGGTAGTTGGATCGATCCCACATGTCCCAGGAACAGTGCCTGAGGATGGCAGCGTGTGGTTTTTCTTGGTTTTCCTAGCCGGATCGATCCAAGGGTTAGTTGGATCGATCCCAAGGATAGTTGGATCGATCCAAGGACAAGTTGGATCGATCCAGCCTGAGAGTGACCGTGAATGTTTTCTTGGTTTTACAGGTCGGATCGATCGAAGGGAAAATTGGATAGATCCTAGGGCAAGTCGGATCGATCCAAAGATGTTGGATCGATCCAACATGCTTCAGAATGGGTTTTTGAGGCTGTTTTGCCCGCGGGGCTTCGTATGTATGCGGTTTTAGAGGTTTTGCCCGCGGGGCTTACCATGATGGTTTTGTTTACCGCTTTACTGGCATGTTTAGTGGTATTACTATAAACTGTTGTTTGTTTAGTGCTTTGTGGTGAACCGAGGGAGTCATGACCCTCGGGAGTGTTTAGTATAAATGGGTCGAAGGTGTGCCCTTGCTGTGTTGCCTGTTTATATTGTTTTATATTTGCCTGTTTCTCTTGTGCATTAGAGGCATGATAGGCTAGGCATGGGTTGGGGTTTGTCCCTAGCACTCCTATATCAATTTCTAAGTAGAGGTTTGTCGTTACCCCGACATGGCCCGTCGTGCTTGTTGTACAGCATGGGTAAGGGTCTTCTACATGTGTTGAGGCTCTCCCTGTTGTGGCGGGAGGGGGTCACATTGACAGGAACCCTGGGGGTACCGATGGGACTTGTGGGGCTCCCTGGTTAGCCTTAGCTTTGATTTGGAGTCTGTGGGTTGTATTGGCTCTGTGGCATTGAGTGCTGAGAGATGGTTGTCATAACCACGGTAGTTCCGTCAAGTGTAGAGATCCCGTTTGGAGAAGGGTGTCCTACTGGTAGCGTTATGTCCACCCTGTGTCAGGGATTGTTGAAGGTAGTACGTCCTTGAACAGTGGCTATCGGAGGGACGTACTTGGGACAGGTACCCTTCGGGTTATTGACGGGATTTATGGGGTCCTGGGCAGGCCTTAGTACTTGGCGCAGAGTTAATACGGTTGGTGTCACCTTCCTTGTGTGTGTCGTAGATTAGAACCCTACTGAGCTTTTGCTCATTCCTACCTGGACCGTAGTGTTTGCAGGTGCAGGTACCATCTCTTCTCCTGTGGCTCCCCGGTGTTCGTCCTGCGGCAGTGCGTCGCCAGCTGACCATGTTTGAGAGCTAGGACGGCTTTTGCTGTGCTTTTGCGGAAACTCCAGAGGATGTAATTTCTTTTTGTTGGCGGATTTATGTAAATATTGTTGTAACTCTGGTGTTTATTTGTACAGTTTTGGTATAGTAGATGCTAGCTTTGCTTCTGCCGTCTGTTAGTTTATTATATTTGTTTCCGCCTGTTTGTTGTAGTAGATGTAGGTTCCCCCCCCCCTCGTGTCACGATCCGAATGGGTTTTCTGGGCCGGGGCGCGACAACCACACCCCCGTAGCAAGCTTCAATCATATTTCTATCTCGATCATAAAGACCATTATAGAAATAATGGGCTAACTGCCACTCGGGTACTTCGTGGTGAGGACATCCTCTAAAAAGATCTGTAAATCTTTCCCAAGCTTCATGAAAAAGCTCGTCCTCATATTGCTTAAAGGATATGATCAATGAACGGTAATTTTGAGTTTTAATGATGGGAAAGTATTTTTTAAGAAAGGCATCCTGAAGTTGGTCCCATGTCGAAATCGAGTTTGGCGCTAAAGTTTGAAGCCAATGTTTAGCTCTATCTTTCAATGAAAAAGGAAAAAGCTTTAATCTAAAGGCATCATCGTTAAAGTGCTCAAGTTTAAACATGGAAAGAATTTCAAAATAACTATTTATATGTCCATACGGATCCTCATTCTCACGCCCATAGAAAGATGGTAACGCTGTAATCCAGTTGGGTTTAATCTCATAGTACGTGGCCGTGATTACAGGTGGGCTAATACAGGAGGTATAAGTGTAAGGTCCAGGAAGAAAGTGGTTCCTAATAGGGCCTTCTCTATTGTAATTATTCCCGTTTCCCCCACCGTTTCCATCATGGTGTCCTATTAAGGTCATTGGGCAGGAAGGAAAAAGAACAAGAAAATAAAAACAGAAATTCGAAGGAGAGGAGAAAACCACGGAATTTAACAACTTGAAACTAAAAATTTCGTATTTAGAAAACTCACCTGGCCACGTTAGAACCAATCGATCAGTTTCTGGACCGATCCGTCGAAGTTACCAGCGACCAGTCGCTCCCCTTTCCGATCCGTCGGTCTCTGGCCGCAAGTTACTATCTTATTTCGAGGAAAATCGTTCCAAGGCTAGAAAAATTCCAGAAAATTGTGAGAAAAATTCCTACGAATTAGAAAATAAGGGAAGGAAAAATATGAAGTCTAAAAACCTAATTATACGAAGAAAAAAAAGAGTTGAGAGAAAATCAATCAATTATCCGTCAAAAATTCCCCGGCAACGGCGCCAAAAATTGATCGCTTACAAACGTCGTAGTTAAAACGTTGCAAACTCAATCAAATATTAAATTTATAATCCTTATTCAATCACTACACTACTAGGTAGAATAGCAGTGAAGTCCGGGGTCGAACCACAGGAAATTTACCAGGAAATATTGAATTCAATTCTCAAACCCTAAATCTAAGCAAAAGAAGCAATGATAAGTTTGAATTAACTAAAACTATCTAATGAAAGCAAGTAAAAGTTGTTAAACTAATCAGAGAGATACTTAGGGGTTACTCAATCCACCGTAGGTTCACGTTCTGTATTCTTCAGTTATCCTCTTATCTCCTTCTCTAAACATTATGGATTATACGGCTACGAGCTCACATGAATCCCTAAAATAAGATTTATGTTCCTAACGGCATAACCTATCTTTCTTGACATAGATTTTGGTCCTACAATTACTTTAAGTTATACTACTCCTAATGCCTTTGGCACAACCTATCCTAGCTTAGCATAGCCTATCTCACTAGCAAACCATAAATCATATGAAAACCATCATATGAATCTCTACAATCAATCACACAAATCATGTAGGACTGAAAGCACATCAAGGGAACTCTGTTCCTTCAACTCTATTAATAATAAAAAGCAAATTCATAGGATCATGTCTTGAGAAGAATACAAGACTCAAACCAAAGAATACAAAAAGTTACACTAGAGTTTCATGAGATCCCTAAGTTTAGAAATTAGCTACTTATCTCTTGAGAAAGATCCATAGGTGTTGGGAAGGAAGCCATCGATCCCCGCGGAAAGATCTCCGTCTTCAAACCCTAGCCTTCTCCTTTTTCTCTCTGATTTTTCTCCCCAAAAGATGAGAAATTCGGATGGAATAATCCTATTTATAGGATAACTCCCGAAATTAGGGTATTGGCTAAGTTGGATTTCTATTACAATTCGGATTTCCTGGATTAATTCCTGGCAGTCTATTCCGGTCGCAACTGGGTCCAATCAAGCTGGAATTAGAACCTAAGTCCAACATGAAAGATGTAGATTAGTAAGTTTTCTATCTGATCCCGAAGATTTCATAACATTCGGACTTATGTGGAATATTTGGCGAATATGCTCCTGAACATCGACGGACCAGTTTCCCAGCATCTCTTTATCTTCATAGTCTTCAAAACTGGTATTAAGCTGTCAGGAATCTCGCAAAGTGTCCAAAATGAATGTTGTAGCTCTTGAAGTCATCGACCAGGTACTAAATTTCCAGAATAAGTAGACATATACAAAATTTATAGTAAATATTCTTCTGACAGGCGACGAAGCAGTCTTTATCACATAAATTCATCCTTTTAGCCGAATTTCTTGTATTTCTTCTCAAATCATGATTAAATCTGAAATCGACTAACAAACAATTAAATACAACTACTCTAGGCCTAACAAAGGTAATTTAAGGGGTTTAATTATGAATATTTAGTGACTCATCAGTCGGGGGCCATGTCATGTTGGTATGTTTCCGCGTTGTGTGTAATTTGGTAAAATTGCGCCTTGCTGGTCGGTTTCACACCCGCGTAGTGCACACACGGCCTTGGATTGATACATGTGATTGATTAGACCCTTAGGTGCGCTCTCGATCGGAAGATCGGAGCTCGATCTGGAAAGATCGAAATGGATGAATGAGATTAATCACAGCTTTACTCTATGAATACCCCCTTTTCTCTTTCCCTTCTTTTCTTTCTCCTCCCCTGCTTTCATTCTCTTCTCTTCTCTTTCGCTTCTCTTCTCCTCCCAATGAGAGAACCCCGGACGACTCCCTGGCGGCTTGGAGCCGACGACAGCGAGGGGGAAGGCTAATGGAGGCCACCTAAGGTCGGATTAAGGGAGATTAGTGAAGGTTTAGCTCGTTTAAGGTAGGTTTCTATACCTAAACTAAAGTTTAGGGTTTATTAAGGTTTTGATTAGTTGTTTTGTTGGTTCGTCTTCGCTAGTTTGTTCTCCTATGCTTGTTTAACAACTTATTGGAGTTCCATAGGATTTGTTAGTGATTTTAATCGGGATTTATGCATCTTTTTCCTGGATTTACCTAGATTTTTGTTTTTGACTAAAACTGCTGGTTTAAGCTCAAATTTAGTTTTGTACGTGTATAATCTCGGTTGATCTTCACCATGAAAGTTATAGATCTTTGAGTCTACTTTCAGATCCCACTTATTTTGTATTTTTCCGATTTTTATACTAATTATGGCAATTTTTCTCGTAACCAGCGATGAGACTGGTCTGAAGCTGTCTGACCTGTTGGGATCGATCCCAACCCAAATGTCAGGGAGGTGGTTTATGCCTGACCAGATGGGATCGATCCAAACTTGGGTTGGATCGATACGAAGCTGGAAAAGGGGTATTCTTAGTCGTTTTTGGTGGTTTTCGAAGCTTCTTTCGATCCGATTTTTGAAGAAGATCTTTGTATCGATGAATTATGTTAAGATGCTAGTTTTTCATGAATTTGAAATATTTATACAAGGTTTATAAAATATTTAACTAATTGCTAAGTTTCTTACAAGTTATGAATTAAATCAAAATGATAGCATGTTCTATATATACATACCTATATATATTAGACCCATATGTGGGGTCAAGCCCTACGTGAGGCTCGTGGTTGAACCAAGGGAGTCATGCCCCTTGGGAATGTGTAGAATAAATAGACCAACTGCGTGCCTCTTCTTGCGTAGAATAAATGGGACGAAGGTGTGCCCTGATATTTATGTCTTATTACTTCCTCTTAATTGGCCGGGGGTGTGCCCTGTTGTTTAGATTGTTGGTTAACGGCCAGAATGTGCAGTTGCAATGCCAATATTTGTTATGCTTGGTTGATTGGTTGTCGGTGTTGCGCCGAGAGTAGTATAATCTACTTATACTCCATGCTGGACTATTAATTGTTGATGTGACATATAGTGACACCTAGGCTAGATGCTTATATAGGTGCATGCATTGTATGCATTAGAAGCATTCAATGTTAGGCGTGGACCATGGGTCAGTCGCCAATCCGAGAGCTCGGGCAGCTCGAATCTAGCTTTAGGACCGAGGCTGAGTAGTAAGGTTTAGGACGTGATTGTATTATTGTAATCCTTATACTCTCGAGGTAAAAGTTTAGTTGGCTACAATTATATAGTTATTGAGGTTTAGAGGTCGTGTCGATTCTCCAAGACTAAGTGCTAAGGATGGTTGTCGATGTGTTCCCGATGTGGGTCCTCAACCATGGGAATTCTGCTTGGGTAAGGGTGATCCCGCATGTTTCATAACAGGAGCCCTTGAGACATCGATGGGGTTATAGGACCCTTAGCATACCTTAGATTTAGACGGAGAAGTGACACTGTTGTTGTTTCCTCCTTTCAGTGTGACGTAGAATAGAACCCTACTGAGCTTATCGCTCACTCCTACCCGGGCTGCGTTTTACAGGTGCAGGCACCAGCTCTTCTTCTGTAGCACCAGCTGGACATGCTTTTGGTGGCGTGTCTACCTCTGAAGGTATCTGAGGAGTTGGGGTCCAGTTTACTTTGATAGCTTGTACAAATGTATAATTTTCCTCTTTGAGGATTTTGTTTTCTATGTATACATGTCTATTGAAGATTAATTTGTATCAGTGGATTTTGTATTCATATCCAGATGTATAGATGAATATTGTAATCATTTGTAAATTGTTAGAATTATAGTTTTGACCCCTTATCAAGTTGTTTAAATTAGCCACGTTATATGTTGTATAGATGCGCCAGAAATGAAGTGAACAGGTTTAGGTCTCTCACGTCCCAGCCCGGATAGGCTTTCTGGGTCGGGGCGTGACAGATGGGAGGATAATTTACCAACCGGTAGCATACCGAGCAGATGTTCACCACATTGGCGTTTGATCTGCTTGGCAACTCGAAGGTTGTAGGACGGGCTGCGTTGGATCCCAACAACCAGGGGTAAGGTCAGTTTTCTTCATGATTGTTGGGTTTTAGATTCTCCGTTATCCTCCTCCCCGTCTCTGTTTTCTTTGGATATCCCTGGGACAATGTTTGTGTGCGACCTCATCAATGAGTCCGGCATGTGGTGTATGGAAGTTCTCCGGGCTCTTTTCATCCTGATCTGGTGGCTGGGATCATGGAGGCTCGTTTGGATGCCTCCTCTGTCGACACTTCGGCCTAGAAGTTTGATGGGAAGGGTGAGATCTCCTCGTCTACTATTTACCATTGGCTTCTCAATGATCGTAGATCTAGTTGAGAAGGGGAGGAGATCAGCGTTGGTTGGGTAAATCTCTTGAAAGCTCCGGTAGGCCCTAGCATCAAATATTTTCTTTGGCGTTTCTTCCACGGCAAGCTTGTGACCTCGGAGGTGGGGTGGAGGTTGACTCTACCTGTGTGCGATGTGGGGTGGAGGTTGACTCTACTGCACATATTTTCTTCTTCTGTCCATATGCTAAGGAAATTTGGGATCGGGTCTATCGAGGTTGGCAGCGTCCGGTGTCTATCGAAGATTGTTGGAGGCTATTTGCGTTTCTCCTCGCATGCAAGGCTGGAGCTGCACGTGACCTAGCTTGGCCTCTCTCTATGGTGGATTTGGAAGGATCGTAACAATGTTTTCTTTGGTAAGTTGGAGCTACCCGCGGAAAGGTTGGCTCACCTTATTGCCAGGTAAGTCCATGAGTTTTCCCTTTCTTTCTTGCCGAGGCATAGTCCTAGTCAACCTCTCGCGGCTGCTGCACCAGTTATTAGAGCAGATGTCGTTGTTCATAGGGGTGTCACAGGCCTTGGTGCTACCTTCTTCCTTGATGCGTTGTCTCTGGTCTGAATCTGGCAAGGTGTTTGTGTGGTGACCTCTGTGGTGGAAGCGGAGATCCGGGCAATTGAAGGTGGCTTGTAGAACTCACGACAGTGGGGAGTTGAGTCGCTTATCGTCGAATCCGACTCACTCCTTGCCATCGGCTACATCAGCGGTAGAATTGCTTGGCCTAGGAGTCTCATATCCTCCATGTTTTCTATTTGGTGACTGACATCTCTCTTTCGAAGTATCTTCTTTCTTCGGATACCACGTGAGTTTAACTCCGTGGCTGATGGCCTTGCATCCTTGGCGTAGTGACACATTTGGGCTATGAACCCTGAGAGCTATTTTTGTTGTATCCAACCTCTGGGCTTAACTAATCAAATAAAAAAAATAAAAAAAGGCTTTTTGGAGGACCCGATCCACCACATGGCCATGACACCCATATATGCATGTGCATGCATTACACATATACATACTACTCATGTATTATATCTATTTGTATATATGCATGTATCTATATATGTGTGAATAAATATAATATGTCTATTATATAAGGAAGGACGTTTTTTGAAATGTTCCCCCTATAAAACATAAAGAGCGGTCAGGATTTGCCTACAAACACATCCAACGATTCAGATTTAATCTTAAAATTTCATCCCCTTCAAGATTCCCGCCCGTTCCCGCCCATCAGCAGCTGAGAGAGAGAGTGATGGGACGTGAGTCCCATCTCACGTCCAGCCGTCCCCTCTCCCCTCTCCCTCTTTCCCTCACCCTCACCCTCACCCATCCCCCTCTCTCCCTCTCTGTTCCTCTTCATCCATCCCCTCTCCTCTCCCCACGTCACGCCGTCCCCGATCGCCCATCGACCTCGCCGTCGTCCGACGCCACCTCCACGCCGTCGCACGACGCCATCGACCTCGCCGTCCTCGCACGTCTGTCGCGCTCATCTCTCCCCCCGGCGCCGTCCTCCATCACCAACGTTTACAACCGAATCACCAACGTAAGGGTGAGCATGACAACGGAGGAGATCGCGGTTTCCTCCTCCGTCCGCTCTAAAACTCCCACGCCCTGCCTCGACTGTGACAACGTAAGGCCGCCGTCAACCATCTTCCTCTCCGCTGTCAACCTTCCTTGCCGTAGCCGCTCCTACCTCGCCCTCGCCGCTCCTACCTCGCCCTCGCTGGCGCCCCTCACGGCACCCCGAGTAGTCTCGCCACCGGTGCCTCGCCATCATCTCTCGCGCCTCGCCACCGCCTCTCCGACGGCCCACAATGGTGGTAGCAAGCAGCCATCGGTGACGTGCCTACTACTCCTTAACTTATTGTGTTCTGTTTAAAGGGGTTTGTTGAGGTGTTCTGTTTAAAGGGGTTTCACCGTGGTGTCGCTAGGGCTCCTCTCAAAGGGGCCATGGCCCTTCTCCCCATCCTCCTCAAAGCCAAGCCATGCCAGCTCTCCTCCTCAAAGATCCCATCTTTACTCCGCCGCCTCCTCTCCACCACTTCTTCCTACTCCTCTTCCTCCTCCTCCTCCAGCACGGCTCCGCCCCGTTCTCCACCCTCGACCGCATCTACCACATCCTCTCCACCTCACCCGACGAGCCCTCTCTCGACGCCGCCCTTTGTTCTCTCGATCTCACCACCGACCGCACCCCACCGCCATCATCGGAGTAGACGCCACCAGCCGCAGCACGACCAAAGCTAAGACTCTCCTACGTCTCCGCGTCAATTTCTTCGATTGGTCCGCTCGCCAGCTCGGTTACCGACACTCGCGAGCCACCTACAGTGCCGTCTTCCGCCTCCTCTCCCGCGACCGCCTCATGTCCGTCGTCATCAACTGCCTTCGGGCCTTCTCCTCCATCAATCATTTCAGTTCATCCAAATACTTAATCTGTTGTTAATACATCACCTAAATTACTGATTTCTTTCTTACCAAATTTTCCAATAGCTAACAGAATCTGGCTTTTTAACTCTACGAGGTTCTCCGGCATCTACGGGGAGGCGGCAACTTCGACGATGCGCTCCGGCATCCACGTTGTAAGCAATTTGAACTCTCTCTATCTTCTTCGTCTTCGTCTTTGTCATCTTCTTTCTATGATTGTTATCTAATTACTATCATCTTCTCCTTTTGTCATCTTCTCTTTCGAACTGCTTCGTGAGTTTTGGATTGAGGGTGTGTTTGATCTCTTTGTTCTTAATTGTTAGCTTTATTTTGAGTTTTAATCGAAGGAACCAATGTCTTCTGGATTTTGTTTCATTCTTGACATGAATTTTCTCAAGCAAGATGAGAACTCTTTTGTTTCCTTCAAGCTTCGAGAGAGCCATTGTTAGAGGTAAGGGTTTGGTTGGTTTACACACTCATAACCTGTTCGATACTTTGTTTCTATGAATGTACAAAGGAAGCTGTGGGGTTGCAGCGATTTGAAGGGGAGCTGTGAAGATGAAAGGGAGCTGTGAAGATTAACTTAAGCTGAAAATTTCTTTGTAGATCAATACTATGTAGAATGATGGCTTTTAGAGGTAGATTCTCTTTGTGGTAGAGATCTAGGGCTTTAAGATTGTGAAGGTGAAGCCAAATAAAGCTATAGTCTATAGGACAATTGAGGCAAAGCTAATAGCTGAGGTCAATATTTCTCTCAATTAAGATGGTGAAGCATAATATAGCTGTAGTCTACATGATAATTGAGGCAAAGCTTAGAGCTGAGGTCAAGATTTCTCCCAATCTTAAAAGCCCTTTCAATTTGCTTGGGTTTGCTATGAACTTTTTTTAATCAGTATGGACTGATTGCTTTAATGGGTTATTGGGAGAGATTGGGTTCTTTTATGCAGGGTCTTCTTGAGGATTGATGTATGAATTGTTGAGGAGAATTTTGCAATTTTTTTTGAGATATCGGTGGAGTGGATTGAGATTGCTGGTGACGTGATTGTGAAAATATATATGGTCATTCAAATAGTTTATGGAGGATTTCCGATGCTATTGATCAATATAGGCACGGCCATTCCGTGCTTGGGTCTCGGGCATGGCCTGTCCGGACCAGGTCTCCCGTATGTTTGTGATAATTGAAATAGAGTTATGTCTTTGTGATGTCTGAAGCCATCTAAAAACTTTGCTCTGCTTTTGATAATTGAAATAGCTTACAAGAATTGCAAAAATTGGTCAATCATTTGATCCCTTCTATATATCTCCTCACCAAGTTGTTTTCTGAATGCAGGAAGCTGCTTAGATTTTGCTTGCACAGTTGAAGTAGCTGAAAGCCGAAGAGAAGGTGATGAAGATAAAGAGGAAAGAAGAGAAGGCTGCCATGAAGTCTGCAAAGATGAAGGATTACGATGAATCCTCCTCGAGCTCTTCCTCTGAATCAAGCGATGATGAGTGTGAAACTGTTGTCAGAATGAGGAATCTAAAAACCAAAGCTCCTATTGAACTGAGACCCGAAAGCCTCTGGATAAGATTGAGGTGTGCATGGGAGGGAAGTGCAAGAAATCCGGGGCTTTAGATCTCATAGAGGAGTTTGAGAAGAGGGTTGGCACTGAAGGAGCTGTTGTTGGTTGCAAGTGTATGGACAAGTGCAACCATGTCAATGGAGAGGAATCTGTTCAGGAGTTAAGGAATCCTCTTTGCATTGGTGTTGGGTTGGAGGATGTGGGTGCTATAGTGGCTAATTTCTTTGGAGAGAAGAAAGATGTGGGTTTCTTGCCAACTTAGATCTCCTTCTTTTTTTTGTGTTCAGTTAAGCCGCAGCAACGCTGAAACGGCTTACTTAGATCATTAACATGTATTTATTGCTATGAGATTGTTGTCCTCTGTACATATCACCTCATTTCGTTGATAAATATTTTGCTCTGTAATTTTTTTCTCCTCATTTGTGTGGATTTTGAAGTGTGAACTTTATGTCGTGGGTGATTCATTTCTACGTAGCATCACAACACTGAAGAACCACGCCCAAAATACATCATTAAAACAAGAGCTCATAGACCACCGGAAATTTATCATCAGCCACCATCCTGAAACAACGCTCCTATATTTCTCTGACTTCTCATTCAAAGAAATTGAAGGACAATCTGCTTTTGTTTGAATACAACTTTTATGCCTCTTCTGTGAAGCTTAATAAAGTAACTTGGGACAGAAAAGAATTGAAAGACAATCTGCTTTCACAAGCAGCAACTTAATTAAGTATTGCAAAAATTTTCTTCCACAATTTTTTCCAAAAGATGTCTGACATTGTAGGAGCTCAGGCTGTCACCTTGGAATTGATAGTCCAATCTCTACAAGAAGCAATAAGATTGCATTAGGCGAGATAATGACAAGAAGCAATTTACATGCAATTTTCTTCCAGAATACTTTGGCCGAATGTCAACTAATGAATATGACAAGAAGCAATTTACATGATTCTTTCAATATTTCTGCTACTCAAATGATAAAGCAAACACAACTAGCCAGGACCAACATTCAGGAACAACAAATGGGCAAATGGGTGTGGCAAGACTTTCACGTACCATCAATTCAAGAGATATATGAATTTACCAAAGTGGAGCATTAATATTGTATGCCCCTGCAAGAGAGAAAATAACCAAAGTTGGACATATTGGTATCAACTACTATAGTGGAACTTGACTTTTCTTTATGCTTGCGGATATCTCTTTTACATACATGTTTCTTAGGTAACTTCGGCATATTGGCTGTCTTAGGAATAAGTTATCCCCAGAGAACTAGATTTTTACATGTTATCAAAGCTTATTCTGTTAAGATTTTGAATTGATGATGGTAATCATCTAACTGTTGGATTTTCTGATCCAGGCCCACGCATCAGTGAAGTGGCGGTGGTGTTGTGAGAATGCTTGGAGCTAGAGTTAAAAAGAGAAAAAACCAACGGTTAGATTTTGCTAGCCCTGGAGTTGGATTATTGTGAAATTAGAATATTTGTATTTTTGTTTTTCTTTGAAGTTGTGGTTTGTGAGGGATAATGTTGTATTTGAGGATACTATGGTTTGTAAAGTTTGTGGGGACAAGGTTTGCCCCGGGGACAAAGTTTGTGAGGGATAATGTTGTATTTGAGGGATAATGTTGCACTTATAAGGTTTGCCTCGGTACAGGTGAGGTTCTACCGAATTTTTTTGAAAAAACTCTATATATCCGTGACGTAGGCACATGCATTCCCTAGTATATATATATTATATGTATGTGTGTATACATATATACATACCATATGTACGTAAATACATACATATATAGATATCTACATACATGTACGTGTATATTTGTGTGTGTAATATATATATTATATATTGTTTATATGTATATATGTATAATAATATACATGTATATATGAAAATCTATCTATATATTGTATGTATGTGCATGTGTATTTAATATAATAAAAAGAGTGTTGATTTGTGACAAGCGGCACTAATCTAATACCATCCGCATCAGCTTCCCTAACCATCTTCCCTAAAATACTCCAATATATATTACTTCCCTGCTTTACAGTTTTCCTATTTACAACACCCCACATCAGCTTCCCTAAACCATACCCTACATCATTAAAATACTCATTCCCCCATCTTTCTTTTCATATTTTATTCTTCATTTATTATTTGGCATTCATATAATTATAGAATTTGTATTATATTACATAATTAAACTTTGATTATATTATTTTTTAAAAAATAATATAAATATAAATATAAAAATATATAATTTTATGCCAATACTTCTATTAATTAAATGCTTAAAATTCAACCATCAATTTCTAACGGCCATATTCTTAACGGTTATATCGTCAACGGTCATATTTTAACGAATTCTAACAGTCGTTCTTCCAACAGCTATATTTTCCATCAAATCTCCAATGGTGGTATTCTAACAGCTATATTTCTAACGGTCATTTTTTTCAAAGTAGCTTTTCATTAATAATAGTCTCCAACAAACTTCAGGATGAATATGATGTCTTTGTTGTCTGTGTTGCCTTTGGGTCTAGTCATAGCTAGGTTGAACCCTATAGAACAAGCGGTTCACATAATAGAATTTTTCATATATGCGGATATCTAGTGTTAAGAGATCAAGTTTGCCATGCATGGGAACCATGTGTATTAGCAGCTGATTATGTCCTGTGATTCTTACAGAGAACATTTGCTTCTTGTAAGCAGAAATTATTCAAAAACTTGTAACTCAGGGAGATATCCATGAAAAAAGTGACAGAATATACAGCTACAGTTGAATTTGGAATACAAGCAACCAAATTCATTTCTTAATCAATGCCAACGATACATCTATCAAAATTTCGCTGCAATTTAGGTTCACAAGTTCACAAATTGATGATAATAAAGCTTGCAGTTGAATTAGAAACAAAGCATTCAGAAGCAAGGTAATTCAAGAACAGTCTAATCTCCATTCCCGAACCTCAAATTCTCACAGAGGGTGGAAAATAAACAAGAAACAAGAACAGCCTAGATGAACGAAAACAAGAACTGCAGTGAGTTCTTCTGTCGTGCCCTGTAACCTATTGGTCTCCCTAAGAAATTCATCAAAAGACCCTCAATTACAAAATTAGGATTTAAGAAATCTCAGGCTGAAGATTACAAATCCCAAATAAAATATACAAAACCGGAAAAGCAAGTAGGTAGGAAATCCCTTCATAGACTAGAGCAGCTTCAATCCCAGCTGCCAAGCCAACAATCGCCCTCAACCTCTTCCAAATGCAGCCAAAACGGAGCTCAAGGATGGCGGATTTCAAAAGGATTCAAGGAAGAAGATCGCGTCCGTTATATAGACAAACGAACCAACTATGAATGATGGATCATTCCTGGACGAATGATCGATCCTTCAAGATGATCGCAACTCTCTGGCATTAATGATCGATCCCTCCACGAGGGAAGATCGATCATCACTAAGTGATTGATCCTTCTAGCAAGGAAGGATCGATCTTCTAGGTGCAGAAAGCTAGACTTGGGCTAGAACACAAGCCCAAGCCCGGATCTTTCGATCCCAGTTCCACCTAACCGTTCTAATCAAACATTAATACAAACACGGTCAGTGTGTGTACCCGCGAGTGTGAAACAAACCAACAAGGCATAATTTACCAAATTGCCCTTGCGGTTCACAACGAGCAACGGGCCCGACCCAAGCGTTCGACCCAGAAATAGAGGGGCAGGTCCTCACATCCAAAAACCTTTAAAGGAAATCTCGTCCTGAGATTCGATAAAGGTAGGGCTAGGAAACAGAAAACAACTACACTAAAAGACAGGACAAAAGCTACCTCGAGAAGAAAACAACTGCGAAAACTCCTGCCGCATGCGCGTCTCGCGCTCCCAGGTTATCTCCTTGGTGCCTCTGATCTGCATAACTCTTCTGACGGCTCTGAGCCGTCAGAAATCTCTACCTGATCTACACTAGTCTCTTTGACGACCGCCTGACGATGTCTGGACCGGTGAGTAGAGCCTCTCCAACCTCTGTTCAGCATACTGGGGAACGACACGGCCTACCGTACAAAGCCTCGAAAGGTGCTACTCCAAGATTGGACTGGTAGCTGTTGTTGTAGGCGAACTCCACCAAGGGAATGTGCTCCTCCCAGCTGCCTCCGGCATCGAGGACACATGCTCTCAGCATGTCCTCGAAGATCTGGATCGTCCGCTCTGACTGCCCGTCTGTCTGTGGATGGAATGCCGTACTAAAAGTCAGGAGTGTGCCAACTGTCTCCTGAAAGCCTCGCCAGAACCTGCTAGTGAACCTGGGATCACAGTCTGACACTATAGATACTGGAACTCCGTGTAGTCTAACCACCTCTCTGACGTACAAACTGCCCAACTTGTCTGTCGAGTCTGTCGTCCGCATAGGCAGGAAGTGCGCCGATTTGGTCAATCGATCAACGATGACCCAAATCGCGTCATTCCCCCTAGAAGATCTCAGTAGTCCGGTAACGAAGTCCATCGTGATGTGCTCCCACTTCCACTCAGCTAGTGGAAGGGGCTGAAGAAACCTTGGAGTTTGCTGGTGCTCTGCCTTGACCTTCTGACAGGTAAGGCAGCGTGATACGAACTCCGTCATTACCCTCTTCATCCCGCACCACCAGAACTGCCGCCGTAGGTCCTGGTACATCTTGGTGCCCCCGGGATGAACTACAAAACGAGAGTGGTGGAACTCTCGTAGGACGTCGTCTCGTAGAACTGGATCTGCTGGAACCGCTACTCTACCCCTGAATCGTAGCCCTCCGTCTGACGATACTGTCCAGTCCCCGTCTGCGCCCACCGTGCCTGCCGATGTGCGCAACTCGTCGAGCTCTGCGTCACTGCGTTGCGCCTCTATCACTCTGGCTAGGACCGCTGGCATGCTTTGCACTGTGCAAATGAAGTTGCTAGACCCCTGATCCTCAAACTCGACCCCAACTAGCCCGTTGTCTCCAATGCCTGCCACTGCCGAGCTGATAACCCTGCAACTGCTGATCTGGTGTCTCACACATATTTGCTCAGCGCGTTTGCTACAACGTTTGCCTTACCAGGATGGTAATACAAGTCAAAGTCGTAGTCCTTCAGTAGCTCCATCCAGCGTCGCTGCCTCATGTTGAGGTCACGTTGGGTGAAAACGTGTCTCAAACTCTTATGGTCCGAGAAAACAGAGAACTTCTCGCTATAGAGGTAATGCCGCCGGGTCTTCAGGGCGAAGACCACTGCTGCTAGCTCCAAGTCGTGAGTCGGGTAGTTCCTCTCATGGTTCTTCAACTGACGAGAAACATAGGCAACTACGTGTCCCTCCTGCATGAGGTAACCAACGCCTCGCTCAGGGACGATCAGCACCGGCGCACTGGTCAACCTCGTCCTCAGCTCCACAAAGGCTCGCTCACAAGCATCATCCCACACGAACGGAACAACCTTCTATGTCAGTCTGGTCATCGGTCCGGCAACTCTGGAGAAGTCCCGCATGAACCGTCTGTAGTACCCCGCCAGGCCTAGAAAACTGCGGACCTCGAACACTGTCCTCGGTCTCTGCCACTGTACCACTGCCTCGACCTTGGCCAGGTCAACTGAGATCCCTGCTGCCTACACCACGTGTCCAAGGAATCGCACATGTGCAAGCTACAACTCACACTTGGAAGCCTTGGCATATAGCCGATGCTCCCGAAGTAACTGCAACACGCCAAGTGTCGCTCGTGCTCCTCCGCTGATCGAGAATAGAACAGAATGACGTCGACAAACACCACCACGAACTGGTCTAGAAATGGCCCGAAGATCCTCTGCATCAGATCCATGAACGCTGCTGGTGTGTTTGTCAGCCACAACGGCATCACCATGAACTCGTATAGGCCGTACCGAGTCCGAAAAGCCGTCTTCGGGATGTCGTAATCCCGAACCCTCAACTTGTGGTAGCCGGTGCGTAGGTCGATCTTCGAGAAGACTGAAGATCCTCGCAACTGGTCAAAAAAGTCGTCGATCCGCGACATCTGATACCTGTTCTTCACCGTCACCCTGTTGAGCCGCCTGTAGTCTATGCAAAGTCGAAGGGTACCATCCTTCTTCTTTGAGAACAACACTGGCGCCCCCCAGGGAGACATGCCGGGACGGATGAAGCCTTTGCTGGTCAGCTCGTCCAACTGGGTCCTCAACTCGCTCTGCTCTATTGGTGCCATCCTGAAAGCTGGGAGAGAGATCTGTGCGGTACCTGGTACTAGGTCGATCTCAAAATCGACCTCTCTGGACGGTGGAAGCCCCGACAACACCTCGGGAAACACGTCTGCAAAGTCGCACACGATCCTGGGAAAATTGCTCTACTGCACTCCCTCAGAACCAAACAGGGACAGGCTGGCCAACAAGGTTGAAAAGCTTGCTGTCACGTCTTTCCACACCACAAGAAAAGGAATCGGCTGAAAACCGATCCCCAAACAACACAAACTGTGTCCCGTCGGGTGTCCAAGCGACTACCCTCCGGTGATCACAGTCGATGATGGCTCGATATGCTGCTAATCAGTCCATACCAAGTATCACGTCAACGCCTGTCATGTCTAGCACCCGCAGGTCTAGACAGACACGGAGGCCAGCAACCTCTAAGGAACAAGATCGGCAGACCCGGTCTACCCTGACTGTCCCGCCGACCGGTGAGTCTACTGATTGTGCCACCTCTAGCCAACTCGTCTCTAATCCTAACGATGCCACACACAAGCTAGCAATATAGGAATGAGACGCCCCAGAATCTATCAGCACATCTACTAAGGAACTAGAAAGCTAAAAGATATCTCGGAGTACAGATGGCTCTGCTGCTGCCTGCAGGTACTGCTGTGGCGGCTGGTAAAGCTGCATGGTGTCCGGCTGCTCACGCTCTGGGAGAGCAAACACACGCCCCCGCTGGCCGCCTCCATCCCTGGACCGGCTCGGTCCAGCCCCTGATCCGCGCCCACCACTGCTCCCCTGCCAAGCACTGGACCCTCCACCTCTATTGCCCTGCGGCATAGCGCCCCGCGCTCCTCGCAGGTGACAGTCTCTACCAAAGTGTCCCAGCTTCCCAAACTGGAAACACGTGACTGACGCGCCACCAGACTGCTGACCCTAGCCTCCCCCTGACGGAGCCTGCCCAGACAGGCTGGCCGTCAGGAGAAACTAGCCTGCTGGACTCAGTAACTGCGGATGAAACTGCTATGGGCACTACAACTGATGTTGGAAGTGTCACGAACGCTGCCGCTGGCCTCTGCCGAATCCCCCTCTGAACTGGGGTCTATGCGGTGTATTGGTAGAGACTACCGGTGGAACTGCCCGGTGCCTCTCGTCCTGCAACTGCGCCTCCACTACTAAGGCGCAGTTCAGAACTGTTGGGTACGTCCGGAAGCGGTGGAAACACGTTTGCCGCCTGATCTCTGGTCGAAGTCCCCACTCGAACTGTCGTGCCCTGGCTGTCGAATCTGCTGCCACTGCTCCCGCAAAACGAAGCAGATGAGTGAACCGGGTGGCATACTGCTGAACAGAGCGAGTACCCTGCAGAAGGGACTGGTACTCGCGAGACAGGGCGTCACGCGTACTCTCAGGGAAGTACGCGTCCAAGAACAATGCCTTGAACTCCTCCCACATGGACTCCTCTCCGCCACTGGTGTGCTGGGCGGTGCACAACCAGTCAAGAGTGTCTTCATCGAACTGAAACGCCGTGAGGGTGACCCGGATCCGGTCATCCTCGATGAAGAGAGCGTCCAGGACGCGCGTGACTCCCTTGAGCCAGCCGTCCGCTGTAGTCGGATCTCCAGTCTCACCACTGAACCTAGGCGGGTTCAGCCACTGGAAATCCATCATGACCGCCGTCGCGGCCCGCCCATCGACAGGGTCGAGGGCCCCCTCCTCGGCGAGAAAGGCCTCCTCCCGTGTGATCGAAACCAACGCTGGTGATGGCTCAGTCCATCTAGCTCTGACCTTCCTGACAGGTGCCACCCTGTCTGGTCAGGTGGGTCGACCAGGTCATGCCCCACCCCGACCAACAACCGAAGGCCGGTCTCGAGCTCCCAACATCTGCGCAATAACCAACGACAAACGAGCGTTCACTCATCAGAAACGGCAAAACAAACAACACAGCGAAAAAGCATAAAGCATATCACATCACAGAAGAGCATGCACAGATGTTTTAGACGTAGAACTGTCCCATTTCACGCTTAATCTCAACCGAATCCTGATCCTAACCCTGGGATCTACAACCTATGCTCTGATACCAAGCTGTCGCGCCCCGATCCGTGAAAGCCCAACCGAGCCGGGCAACGTGAACCGGAACCTCTAATCTATTGGTCTCCCTAAGCAATTCATCAAAACACCCTCAATTACAAAATTAGGATTTAAGAAACCTCAGGCTGAAGATTACAAATCCCAAATAAAATATACAAAACCGGAAAAGCAAGTAGGTAGGAAATCCCTACCTAGACTAGAGCAGCTTCAATCCCAGCTGCCAAGCCAACGATCGCCCTCAACCTCTTCCAAATCCAGCCAAAACGGAGCTCAAGGATTGCGGATTTCAAAAGGATTGAAGGAAGAAGATCGCGTACGTTATATAGACAAACGAACCGACTATGAATGATCGATCATTCCTGAAGGAATGATCGATCCTTCATGACCATCGCAACTCTCTGGCATTAATGATCGATCCCTCCACGAGGGAAGATCGATCATCACTAAGTGATCAATCCTTCTAGTAAGAAAGGATCGATCCTCTAGGTACAGAAAGCTAGACTTGGGCTAGAACACAAGCCCAAGCCCGGATCTTTCGATCCTGGGTCCACCTAACCATTCTAATCAAACATTAACACAAACACGGTCAGTGTGTGCACCCGCGAGTGTGAAACAAACCAACAAGACGTAATTTACCAAATTGCCCTTGCGATCCACAACGAGCCACGGGCCCGACCCAAAGCGGTCGACCCAGGAATAGAGGGGCAGGTCCTCACATCTTCTCACCATGTCACAAAAACCAGCAACCAAACTCAAAATGCTAAAATAATTCATCAAAATCACAGTTTTAACTGACCAATTCCTAATGGAAGATCAGGTGATGAGGGCGCCAGTGGTCGAGGTTCCAGCTCTTCTCACCTCCCTAGCCTCTGCCCCTCCACCTCTACCCCTATCTCCTCTCCTCCGCCCTCCTCTCCGACTCCCACACCCTCCCGCCCCTCAAAGCATGCTCCCTCGCCCCTGCCAAAAGGAGATGGTTGTGGAGGATGGTTGCCGGTGGTCGAGGAGGACGGTCGCCGGCGATACGATGGGAATGTAGAGCAGATCGGTTGATGAGGGTGACGGTGCTCTCTTTTAGAGGAGATAGATAGAGGTAAAGGAGGGATGGTGCCCTCACCAACTCCACCTCCCCGCCCTCCGCCCTCCTCCTCTACCCCCACCTCCTCTCCTCCGCCCTCCCCGACTCCCACACCCTCTCGCCCCTCAAAGCACACTCCCTCGCCCCCGCCAAAAGGAGGTGGTTGAGGAGGATGGTCGCCGGTGGTAGAGGAGGACCTCATCGGCGGTAGGTGGGGGATGAAGAGCATATCGGCAGTAGGTGGCGGCGGTGCTCTCGTTCAGAGGTGACAGATGGAGGTAGAGGAGAGACGGTGAAGTAAACATTGATGGTGAAAAAATATCCCACCCAGTTTTTAAATATAAAATAACATATGGGGTGTGCTACAGTGCCACCCCACATGTAGGGGAGCACTCTAGCTATCCCCGATTTTAGGGTGGTGATAGGAAGGCTGATGCGATACTTTTTTTTTTGACAGTTCTTCATTTATCATACCTATAATAGGAAAGGAAACCATTTCATTTATCAATAATATATTGGTTTTAATCCATCGATTCTTCAAAGAAAATAAGAAATATTGAAAAGAGAATAAATTCCATGTCACCAATAATGATTATTGTTTTCCATTTTTACTTTAGAAATCCATGGCAATAGAAGGAATTACTTTTTGTGGATGAAATTTTTTTTACCGATATAGGAATTTTATTGATATGGCGACAACTTGCAGCCACGTAATAACGTGGGGCATGGATGTGACACGCATACCCCATAACATAGTGTTGTTTTTTTTTTTTTTACTAAAATACACTTTAATATCATGTAGTTTCAGGTATTATCAATCTACTACTCTCATTTTTAAAAATCACATTTTAGTATCCTATGGTTTCATAACCTGTCAATTTAATCCTTACCCTCAAACGGCGTTAGCCTTACTCACAGAAAACCGGTCACGTGCGTGGCACGTGACCGGTTTCACTCGTTCCCGCTCATGGAAGAGAAGCACACGTGCAAGCTGTGCTACCGGCGGTTCTCTAACGAGAGGGCGCTGGGGGGCGCATATGAGATCGCACGTGGCGGCGGTGGCGGCGACGACCCCCCCGGCGGTGAAGCCGGTGGTCCACCAGGCTTTGTCGGGTTCGCGCTCGAGCTTGGACTCTGCTTCGCCGTCGTTGGATGAGAAGGCGGTGGCGGCGATGGGGTATGAGCTGCGGGAGAACCCGAGGAAGAGCTTCCGCATGGTGGATCCGGAGTTCCTGGATGCGGGGTCGTCTTCGGTCGTGCAGGACCGGGAGAGCGAGACGGAGTCGCAGCCCCGCGCGGACCCGGCACACCAACAGCGCCGTTCCAAGCAATAGCGCCGGGTGCCGCCGCCGCTGCCGGAGCCCGAGCTGGCGAGCTCGGTTTTCGATACGACTCCCGAGGAGGATGTCGCGCTCTGCTTGATGATGCTCTCCCGCGACGTCTGGACCAAGGAGAAGGAGGAGCTGGACGAGAAGCTGCCGCTGTGCCGATTGGATGACTCCAATGAGGATGATGACCACGGGGATCACAGGATCGCCGTTGAATTGAGGAGGCGGGGGAGGAGCGGGAGTGGAGTGGATGAGGGAGTGGAGAACTAGGTGGCCGCGAGAGGAGACGCGACGGGAGACGAACCAGGGCTTTCCGCGGTTGGGGTCGTGGTGCTTTCCGAGACAAGGGGAGCGAGAGCTGCTGTCGCGCCCCGACCCGCGAAAGCCCAACCGGGCCGGGCGACGCGAACCAGAACCTACAAAACACAGAAAAGAACGGCGAGGGTTCCCTCTAACCTATTGGTCTCCCTAACAATTCACCAAAAGCACCCCCAATTAAAAGACAATATAATAATGAAGCCTCGAACCACAGATTTAAAACTCAAAAAGGTTTAATATACATATCCTCGAAGAGGGGGGAGTTCAAATACAACATTGCTCCCGTAGGAGACTATCTAGCATAAGGTACAAAAGCTGTAAATATCACCACCTCTCAATGCCCGCCTGGCGCCGCCGCACCGCCAACCAACTGCCCGGTAGGGGCCACAGAAGAGGAACTGACGCCTGCACCTGCAAAACGCAGCCCGGGTAGGAGTGAGCACTAAGCTCAGTAGGGATCTACACTACGACACACAGAAGGAAGAGGGAAACGCAACAGTGTCGCCCTTAAGTAGGATCTGGGTGTATACAGGGGTCTCATAAACCCACCACGTGTCCCTGAGGCCCAGGAGCAGCACTCAGTAGCAGGAAACAACACTGCTGGCCCACAAGCAGGTACCGGCACTGCAGGCTGGAAACTGCACCGCTAAGTAGGCGACTCCTCTACTCAAGGGTAAACACAATGGAACACCGGCTACACCTCAGCATCCGACTTAAGGCCGACACGACCTCTATAGTCACCAAGCAACAAGTGTACCAGTCATCTAAGCCTATCATCAAATCGACTGGACACCACAATTCGAACCGGGTCCTAACAGCCCAACCCCGGTCCTAGGGCTAATTCCGAGCTTCCAGCCTCGGGACGGCGACTCAAAGATCACCGACGCCCTAACCAATGCAATTAATGCACAAACAACAATGCATGCTATGACATACACAGATAAGAAGCAGAGCATGCAACAATATGACAAGCATCATATAAGTCTACTGAATCGCTGCAGCGGTACTACCAACCACTGCCAGCCGATCCGCAGCGGGTCCGGGCATTACGACGGTACCACGACCATCGACCGTGAACTCCTGCAACGGGAAGCAACCCCGAAAACCGCTGATGAACAGTAAACAATATAATATTATATTCCGAAATATAATATTATATTCAAACACCCAAAACCTCTACTTAGGGGCTATTTGATCTTGTCGATCCGATATCCAAACGACGTCGGATTCAAGATTCAACTTAGCCACCAATAGGTGTATATACCAGGATCAACATATCCAAATTTCATAATCATCCAACGGTTGGATTAACAGGAAAATACAAATCAAAACCGCTAATGAACTCACTTACCAATTTAATTGCTGCAACGCAGCCCTCCAGCAAACAATTCATAACAAATCGTACAGAAATCGGACAAATACGAAATAAGATGGAATGGAAGGCTAACGAGTAGATGTACAACTCTTATCTTTATCAAAAGTCAAGATCATGTACACGCCGGCCGGAAAACTCGCCGCAAGACGGCTGTTCTTCAAGAACAGGAGAAAACCAGAAATCCGAGACTAATCATGCATAAAACCTACTCAAATCTCAACTGATTAACATGAAACTTAAATTAGTAATTCTAATAGGCATAAGGAATCCAACAAAGCAAGGATCAACAAGATCCAACGGCTAGATCTCAAGAAAACCCGAAATAAACACAGTAGGTATAACCCTACCTAGCTGCGCTTTCCTCGGCTGATTCCCCGCGATTTGATCACCAACAAGCCCCCAAACCACTTCAGAGATCTTCCTCTCGTTGTCGCGAATCCAACGAGCCTTAGACCGTCGAAAAAGATGGCGGGAGGAGGGAGAACGGAGGTGAGGAAGGTTGGCTGCCGGAACAGGGGAAGAACAGAGCTTCGGGAGAGAAAGAGGGAAGGAAGAAGAAAGAGAGGAGGAAGAGGAGGGGAAGAAAGGAGGGGAAAGGGGGAGGGGAAAGCCGGGGAAAGGGGGAGAAAGTGAGGGGAGGGGAGGGAAAGTCCTCCCCCCCTCTGACAGAGGAGAGCGACGGCCAGCGGTGGCCGTCCTCGCGAAGCAGAAAAGCCACTGACGCGATTCTGATCGGTCGTTCTAAGGAGCGATCGATCGCTCGCGCCCTGGCTCAACCCCACCACCGACTCGCTCACGAGTCCAACCGATCGCTCCAAGGAGCGATCGATCGCTCGAGGGTCGTCAGCTGCCCAAAGGCAAGCTTTCGCGCGCCCGAGCTGGGATCTTCCGATCCCGGGTCCACCTAGCCGTTCTAAACAAACACTAACACATACAAGGCCAGTGTGTGCACACGCGGGTGTGAAACAAACCAACAAGGCGTAATTTACCAAATTGCCCTTGCAGTTTACAACGAGCCACAGGGGTAGAGGGACAGGTCCTCACAGCTGCGGCGGAAGGGACGGTGAGGGTGTGTCGGGGATGGGTGGGGGCGGAGGAGATTTTGGAGGAGAGGGGGGGAGAGGAGAAGGAGGCGGAGGTGGGGCTGGAGATGGGTTTTGGAAGTGGCGCATGCGGCCAAGCACCAGCCGGAGACCAACCACCCTGTTGGCCTCGTCGTCCGCCAACGCCACCACCAGCTCCGACGACACCGGCACGTACTCCCCGCCCAGCACCGGCGTGATCGCTAGGGTGCTCTCCGGCTCCTGGAAGAGCAGCGGAAGCGGCGTCGCCGGGGTGATGTATCTCTCTCTCTCCTCACGTCAGCGATGCCAGTCAAAATAGATGAAATCAGTCAAAATTGAGCACGTTACCGGTTTACCGTGAGGGAGCCCAACGGCGTCTGCTGGCTTGGACTAAATTGCCAAGTTATGAAACCACAAGGTATTCACTATAAGAAAAAGGATGTTTAATGACAACCCTTTATGTCACTGCAAACATGGTTCTCGTCACTGAAGATTCTTTAGTGACGACAGTAGTGACGACAACTGTTATAGCTTGTGTGGCCATTGCTAATACGTTAGTGACGACAAATGTATCTTGTCACTAATAACTATTATTTTAGTGAAAACTATGAGTGTCACTATAGTATATACACTTGTCAATATAACTCGCTCTAAATCGGATGGGGTGTGAATTAGTGATAATATTAGTGACAAACTTCTTGTCACTAATTAATTCTTTATGTGACAATATTTTTTCTCTCGTCACTGGTAAGGATTTAGTGACAAATATATATTAGATTTGTTGACACTAATTAGCGTCACTAATTTTAGTATGTGACAACAAATGTTGTAACTAATAATATTATCAGCGACAATATTAATTGTTGTCACAAAAGATATTTGTTAGCGACAACAATTGTTGTCACAATCAAATGTGATGTTGGTTACGAAAATAGTTAAAATGACAACTCTTATTATTACAAAAACCATAAATAGTGACAAAACATTATTATTGTCACAATTACATTTGTTAGTGACAATAATTGTTATCACAACTGAAGGTTATTGACAATCTTCATTGCCACAAATCATAGACTAGCTACCTGTTATATTGTACATACAATTTTGATCTAATGAACTTATCGATTGACATACATTTAATATAAAATAAAACAAGCATTACAAATAAAATTTTATTAATCAAATTATTCATAACAAAAGTAGTCCAAAAAACATAAATAAATTCACTACATAGTTCCTAATAAATGTCAAAGAGAGCTAAAAGTTCTGGTAAATTAGGCTCTAAGATCTCAATGCAAAACAATCCCAATGCAGAAGAGCAACAATCGATGATACTGCAAAAACATATCATGAAGCATGTTAATTTGAAAAAATAAATATCAATACTACAATCAAAAATAACTTCAACTATTATCACAATATACAATTGCAAATTTACCTATCACTGTGATGATTGCGAGCTAGCGGCATTAAAAAGTGAACTCATGTGTGTTTGAAACATCTTATCAAACTGAGCTTGTATTCTCTTTTCAAGTTCCAATTGCATAGTTTTTTCCAGCTCTGCTCGCACTTCATCAACTACTTTAGCACGTACTTCTGCACAAACTTCTTCTCTCATAATACCAATCATTGCTCTTACTTCCTCCATCTCTTCATGCATATCTTGGGCTCTGACTTTCTTAGTTGGTGCCTTTTTTCCTGCACTTTTTCCACGAAAGTTCCCAGATTTCTCACCAAGAACGTGCAAAAGAATTTCATCATCATTCATTTGCTGGTCACTTTCAAGTTGTGTTTGCTCACTAACAATATCTTTGAGTTTTTCCTAAAATAAACAATTACCGCAATTACAATACTAAGCGATAGAAATAAGATCAAGTAAGGTTTATAATTGTGTACTTACATTAATCTCTTGGGATTTTATGTCAGACCATATCACTTCTCCTTCTTTGTTTTTCTTAGTATGTTGTTTTAACCATACTTCATCAGCTCTAAGCTTCTCCCCAGTGATAGGATCTCTCTATTATATATAGTATTAAACTATTTCAACTATTTCATTCGTCCAATAATACCTAGTATTAAACTAGAGAGCTAAGCTAACAAGGAAGCCTTATATATATCCAGCATTGTCAACAATCACCTTGGGCCTATTGATTAACAAGTAATACCACCATACTTCTACAGCATACAAACTGGCTAAAAATATTGAGGAGATGCACAATATCGAAAGCAATAACTTCAAAATCCAGCTGGCTAAAAATGTTACCTATAACCAAATATCGGATACAACAAAGAAACATACAAACTGATACAATAGCGAAGCAAAATAATTAAAAGTTCCAGATTGAGAGTATCACCTCTTTATATCTCCTGCAGAGGGAAAAAAATGTTCATCATCGTCATCAAGATTAGGGTATAACCTTGGTTTCACTATGTCCGTCCAATTAATGCGAAACTTGACATACATGCTCATTAAAATACTCCAAATCACTTATAATTAATAGGCATACTTCACAATCTAATTGTTAATTAGAGGAGGGTTTTACAACTAACTAATTAGGCCAAAATTGAGGTAATTAGGTATACAAAGATCCTCACTTTGAACATGTTAATCCTAGAGATCATTAGAAGCATTAGCTTCATCATTCCCGAAGGATTAAACACAAGAAAAACATCGAAATCCACCAATTCCACATTTTCGGATTGCTACATTAATCCTAAATTCGAATCCGTGAAATCTTGCCAAAACGACGTCCAGTCTTAAATTAAACTTGCACAGATATTGATTGACATGTGAGGAACATTTCCTCCAAGAATTGAGCCTAATTGAGGTCTAATTTCTCCTTAATTATCTTACTAATTTCACAAATCCAGTTTCGCAGCAGTTCCGTAGAAAAACCATCAAAATTCATATGTAAATCCAAAAATTATCAATCCAGCGGCAGTTGAAAGAAGATCCGGAGATCTACAACCTTCACGATGAAGGTTTCGTGAGATTACTCACGGAATAGCACCAGAACTGAATGGAACTCAGCTGGCCAGAGAGAACACAGGGTTGAAAACAAAATCCGGGATCAAAGCTTGATTAGATCCTATCAAAACACCATCAATAGTCGATTAAACCCAGGTAAGGTAAGATCTAAGCATAGGGAACAAGGTTGGAGGAAGAAATCCACAAAAAATCCGACTGAAACCCTCACAGTCAAGTCCGAAATCTATGAATCCAAAAACCAGCAACTAATCTAGCATGAATAGCATTCAAACCATGAAGGAAACACCCACAATCACATGAATACCCCCTAAGACTGAATCAAGGCTTAAGGTAGAAAACCCTACCTGAAAATGCAATCCAAGCTTAATCCAGTTGAAGACCACCTCCTCCATCGTCGTTGCCGCCTCTGGCTTGCCGGGGATCCGCTGGGAATCACCGAAGTCCGCCGGGAACCATCCGACGTTGAGTACCACTCGCGACGGTAAGAGAAGGAGAGGGGAAGGGTGCCGGATCTGAGAGGAAGATGGGTTCCGCAGGTAAAGAGAGGTGAGGACGGGCTCGGGGAGGAGCGGCGGTGGACGACGGCGGCAAAGGAGCTCCGGAGAAGGGAGATCGGCGGAGAGGATCTTGGATCTAGGGTTCTCGGGAGAGAGAGAGAGCTCGGGGGAGAGAAGCTCTGGCCGGATCTGAGGAAGGGGAGCTCGAAGGAGACGACGGCCGGCAATGGTGGCGAAGGAGCTCCGGAGAAGAGGGGAGAGGCCGGCGTCGTCGCGAGCGAAGGAAAAGAAGAGAGTGGTCAGGCGCGGGGAAGAGCAGGGGAAGAAAAGAGGAAAAAGAGAAGAAAAGGGGAAAAAAAATAAGGAAAGGGAGAGAGAAAAGAGGTTAAGCCACTTAAGTGGCTGAAAACCTGCTAGAAATAGGAAAACTTGCTAAAAATAGAAAGATCGATAACCTGCATAAAAAAGGAAAGTTTTACACAAAAATGGAAATTTAGGCCATAAGGAAAAGGAATCTGGAGATTTGAAGGCCCAGATCATGGAGAGATCTTCGATCTTCGATGAATCTCGTCGGGCTCGTCAAGCCAGTCGAAACGGCTGATCGCACACCCCAATCGGACATCGGGGTCGAAACTTATGCCCATCTGAGTCAAACAGACGGAGTTCGAACGCGACCGGATCACCTTGGACTCAGCCAGGTCTGGATCTGGACTTGGGCCTGCATCATTAAGCCTTGAGCTCGAGCCAAGCTCGAACCTATAAATAGGACTCGAATTAAAAACAAGCTCAAACTTGATAACTATTCGGTTCAGAATGAAAGCTCACAAGCCGAGCTTCAACTCGAGATCTACATACGGCAATCACACTCCACAAAAATAAGAATGAAAGTGGTTGGTGGACTCGGAAATAAACAATATTCAATATGCATATTTGTTAGAGTACTTAAAGTACCTTGATTTTCTGTTCAATTTCATATGGATGGGTGAGATCTGCTATAGAAGAGAGAAAATGATGATGACCATTAGTGACAACTATATGTTGTCACTAAACAATGTTAGTGGCAACAATCAATTGTCACTAACAACTATTAGTGACATCTAATATATTCTTGTCACAAATGCAAAAATATGTTTTTCCAAACTTATTGATATCATTTACAGTGACAAATGTCAGTGACAGAAAATAGAACTTGTCACTAAATCGTCACTAATGTGTGACAACGCCAATCACTTATCACAAATGATTAGATGACAACCAGTTATGTGTGACAACAAATGAAAGTGTCACTAAATACCTATGTTTAGTGACAAGTTTTCCCATTGTCATTGAAACCTTGTCACAGAAAGATGATTTTCTTGTAGTGATTAAAATGTGATTTTTAAAGATGAGGGTAGTAGAATGATAATACCTGAAACTACAGGGTATTAAAGTGTATTTTAGCCCTTTTTTTTTTAATAACTGTTACTTTCAGTTTCATCTTCGGCCACAAGAGTCTTTTATCTAAGTCTTTCCCAACTGTGACCAGCAACTTGTGCGGTTTAGAAGTTACTATCTTATCAATTTTATAAGACCCGATGTATTCTATCGGACAATTGAGGTTATTTTTTTATATTTATAACTTGGGTAATTTATCACTGAAGAGAGGGGTGGAAAGTTAACTGGGAGAGAGAAACATATAGAGGGAAAGAGAGGTCCGTTATAACTGTGATAGGTGGCATGATGGGTCCATTAGTCAACATTATAAGAGGCAAAGGTAACATAAGACGATGGAGAAGAGCCCAAAAAAGTTTTTATATGACGGTGGAGGTGTAGCCAACAAAGAGAGAGGGTCAGTGGAGAGAGTGAGTCAGTGAAGAGAAGGAATTACAAGAGTTAGTGGAGTTAGCACGTATAATAACCAGAGATAACCGTGCCACATGGCACGGGCCCGGGCCCACAATAGTAGCTTATATTGCACAAGTTAATTGACTAATAGTCTTTGGCCTCTTGTTGGATTCAAGTAGGTTTTTACGATAGAGTTAAAAGATCTTGTTCCAGTTTCAAAACCAGCTAGTCATCAAGAACTCTTACACTAAATTCACGAAATACAGCTTTGTTATGTCCGTCATCTATCATACGTATTTATTTACGGTCTGCAGAAGTTGAAGAGCGTTTAAGACAACATGTACCTGCCCACCTGGCTTCCCTTCTTTAAGTTTAGGCGATGTGACCAACCTCCTCACCAGCGAGAAGCCTTTGCTGGTAAGCTTGGCAGCCTTCTCTAACATACGAAAAGCACAGTGCGTCCTCTTTACATCGTTCTACAAGCTCGAGGCCCATGTCATAGACTCCCGAACAAAGCTTTCATGTCCTGTGTACACTGTTGGCCCTTGCAATATTCCTTTCATGTCGCTGTGTGAGAAGCCAACCACATCAATACAGCGAAATGATAGCATCATCAGCTACTTGAACTGGTTGGACTCCCAGCCTGTGAACTCTGTGCTTTATGTATCTCTAGGCAGCTTCTTGTCAGTCTCAGGAGCTCAAATGGATGAGATCGCAATGGGCCTGCGTGCAAGTTGAGTTCGGTTCTTGTGGATCGCTAGCGGCGACACTTCACGGTGGCAGGAAATGGCCGGCGGAGAGGGCTTGGTGGTGCCATGGTGCAATCAGCTGAGGGTCTTGTGCCATCCTTCTGTTGGTGGCTTCTGGACGCACTGTGGGTGTAATACGACACTAGAAGGTCTGTACGCAGGTGTGCCAATGCTCACTTTTCCTATATTTATGGACCAGACAATGAATAGCAGCAGGCTTATAACTAGTGAGTGGAAGGTTGGTCTGAGTGTGAAGGAAGAGGCCGGGGGAGGAGATTTGATTGAAGGAAAGGCCACTGCTAGCATCGTGAAGAGTGTTGGAAAATAAGCTAGGATTTTTGCTTTTATTAGGGTAGCAAGTAATCTTTTACAACGATAAAATAAAAACCACTAATTCTTACCACTGATCCGAATGGAAGAAGTAAGAAGAAGAAAACACCTTCATCGTGGTGTTTCTTTAGATGCGAGTTGATATCTAGCGGTGTCATGGCTACAACATCATTCCCTTTGCCAAATTTATGAAAAACTTTCTTAATATAATGACTCTTGGATAATGTATAACCATTCGAAGTCTTGGTAATTTTCATACCAAATATCATATCAGCGACACCCATATCCTTCAGGTCAAAATTTCATGACAACATGCTCTTAGTAGCTTTTATGATGTTATCATTGCTACCAATGATGATCATACCAAATATCACATCAGCGACACCCATATCCTTCATGTCAAAATTTCGTGACAACATGCTCTTAGTAGCTATTATGATGTTATCATTGCTACCAATGATGATCATGTCATCTACATAAAGGCATAGTACTATATCTTCATTTTCATTGTCTTTTATGTAAATGCATTTGTCACACTTATTTATACGAAAACCGTTTGTCAACATCACTTGATCAAACTTTTCATGCCACTGTTTAGGTGCTTGTTTAAGTCCGTACAAGGATTTCACAAGTCGGCAGACTTTCTTTTCTTTCCCAGGAACCACAAACCCCTCGGGTTTTTCCATGTAGATTTCCTCTTCCAAATCACCATTTAGAGAAGCTGTCTTTACATCCATTTGATGTATATCCAGATTGTTTAAACCCGCAAGGACGATAACTAATCTGATCGACGTTTTCCTAGTGACTGGAGAATAGGTGTCAAAATAGTCCACCCCTTCAGTTTGTTTGAAACTGTGAGGACCTGTACTTCCAACCCGGTCCGACCGCATTAGGTCGAGGGGTCTGGTTTTGTGGTTTGGCTCGGTTGGCCTTGAGTTGCGATCGGTTGATCGCATCGCTGTTTTTGGACCCCAAGGGCAATTTGGTAAAATTGCACCTTGGTGGTCGGTTTCACACCCGCGTAGTGCACACACTGTCTTGGATTGATGTATGTGATTGATAATAACTTTAAGGGCGCTTCCGATCGGAAGATCGAAGCTCGATCGGGAAAGATCGAAGCTTGATCGGGAAAGATCGAATTGGACAGTTGTGATCGATTCCAGCTTTCTATAAATACCCCTTCTCTTTTCTCTCTCTTCCGTTCTCTTTCTTTTCTCTCCTTCTCTCTCGTTGACTGCCGTATTGGAGCTCCGGCTGCGGCTTTTCGGCGTGGATCCGCGATGATCGGAGTTGAGAATCTTGTAAATAGCCTGCACATCTATACATGTAGGTGTTTCTACCCAATTCCTATGAATTGGTGACCCTAGGATTGGTTTTATGTGGTTTTGATGTGTTTATGTTTATTGGAATGTTATGTAACTTGATAGAGTAGTGTAATGGCATGTTTAGAACACTCCTACCGTGTTGATTTCGTATTCTATCGGACAAATTTTGTATTTCTCATCGTTTCATCGGTTTTTGTCGGTTTTCGGCTATTTTGGCCTAGATCTGGAATCTACCCGTATGAATTTGGATTTCTTAATGTCATTAGGTTCCCCACCATCAAGTGTACATCCCTCCAAAGTTTGGTTTGATTTGGATTGATTTTGATAGATTGAATCCAAGTAATTTGGCTTTCAGCACTATTCACTGTACCAGCCGACATATGAACGATCTTCTTCCGATCGATCTTTTGTTTGTTAGTGTTTTGTCTGAAGAAGATCGATCTGGATTTTGATTCCGATTTCAACGATTTTGATTTCTTTTCGACCTGGATTTCTTGTATGTCTTTCCCAATGACGAATAAGGACTAAGATGATATTTTTAATTGGGATTTTGATGGATTTATCTTCGAATTATGCCGTTCGCAAGTGTGCTATGTATATATACTAGTAAATGTCCATGCCTACGACACGGATATTATAATTTTTTTGTGATTTATAAGTTGATTAATGTCTGAGCAGTTGTTCGAGAGTGAAAATTTACAATATCCATTTATCTAGAGGCGTAGATTTTTTTATTCGAGAATTACGAAACTCATAGTGTCTTAGCCTTGGATCTTTACTCGAATAATGTTAAAAAAAAGATAGCTCCAGGTTTTGTATTGGCTCATATCTAAACCGTTGGATCATAAAGATCAACGACCCATTTAAGGGAAGGCTTCAGATTACAAATCCAAGCCTAACCTCTTTCATCCCGCCGCCAACACACCTGCCCTCTGATAAGACTTAAAAAGTGCACAAATCACCCTTGTAATTTGGCTTTGTTAGTCTCCGAGTAGTGCTTCACTGATTACCTTTACCCTATTTTAGGTGCACAAATCACCTCTGGATCGCTACTATGCCTCCTCCTCCTTTCTCTCTCTTCTTGGATCTCTGCATCTCTCCTCCTCCTCGCCTCTCTCTCCCTTCCTTTTGATCTCCTTCTAACTTCTATGAGAGGAGAGAGTGAGAGAGGTGGATTGGAGATGGGAGATAGCCGACGGGGTGTGGAGCTCGTTTAAGGGAAGGGAGAGTGAGAGGGGGATGGGAGATGAGAGAGGGGGTCGGGGACCTTTTCCTAGTGACGGGGATGGGATGGGATGGGATGGGATGGGATGGGATGGCTAGTATTTGGTAGTGAAATGATTGAGTGGGTGTTTTTGGACAGAAATTTTGGGTGGGAACAAAATTTGGGTGGGAATCTCGAGGTTTTAGATGAAATGAGAACCGTCGGATTTGTTTGGAAAGGGGGAGAGGGGATGGGGGAGAGGGATGGGATGACTAGCTCCTCCCTACCCACCCGATCCACCCGGCGATGTAGAGGAACAGGATCCCCGGCGTGATGAACTCACCCCAGTGCCTGGTGCTCTTCTCCTCGTAAAGCTCCTAAACTACCATGTCGAACCCCAGAACCCAACTCCAATCACCTGTTCATTATGAAACCTAATTAACTAAGATCCCATCAAAAGCAATAATTCAAATATCTCCATCGCATATTATTAGCCCTATAATCCCCACGCTGGGGAGGAGATTCTTACAATGCGAAAAAGAACAAATGTTGAAATGCTTATAGTACAAAAATTGGTGCAATATGAGTTTAAATCCACTGCAATCATACAAAGATTCATGCAACTGGATATCCCTAGACAAACTTATTCAAACAAATTATATCAACAATAATTTCCAAAAACAGTACGAAGAAGTGTTTGCTTTCTTGGCATTCTTGATCAACGCAACTGCTAAATGACCATCAAAGCTGGAATTGAGTGAGAAGCAGTCCATTTGAGTCATGTGATCATCCAATACAATTTATTGCACGCTTCAGCACCAATCTTTTTTTTTTCTTCACTAACTTGAGTTTGTACGTAGCAAGCAGCACTACTTCTTTCCAAGTTATATACCTGATGAACTGTGTTTGAGCATTTATAACCCTCAAATCATTACTTACAAAGAAGAACCTATAATGCAAAAGGAATTTAACTACCAAGTAAAATAGCAGAATGTATTAGCAAGTGAAATAGAAGAATCTACAAAGCAAATCTTCTAAAGGCCATCAAGTAAAACTTTTTTCTGTCCATGGAGCATAATCTAGAAGCTTAATTGGTTATCAAATTGGGAGTACTACCAAGGGTTACAAAAGTAATTGAACTTGTCAAACAATCCTCCCTAAAAATTAATACTCAAAATGCCATGTGTTCAGATAATTTAATTAGACAATCCCCACATATTACTACATGGTATGCTTACATAACAAAGCTTTGCCAAGGTCTTTCAGCCTAGAATTTGCCCTCAAAAGTAACGTATTCTGCAGAATCAATCATAAAAATAGAAAGATTATTAGAATCTACATGGTATAATCGCGCACATTGTCAAAAAAGCTTAGCTTGTTTAATGGAACTAAGATTTATCAACAAATTAACCCAATTACATCCATATGACTTGCAATCCTAAGACCAAAGCTGACAACAAAATAGATCGAAATAAATCGATTTAAAGATGTAAAGTAGAACAAAATAACTGAGAAACTTATAAGAACGAACATCATAATTTTTGGCTATCTTGATACTGGCCTCAGTTCAAGTAAAAGAGAATGTGACTTAAATATCAAACAACATGACTAAATGAATTTAGTTTAGAAAAGGGAGAGCATATACATTGGCTTAAATTTAGACATAAGATCAACTTCTTTCCCAAATTCCATATAGACAATGAGATCAGCTAGCAAAAACTGCAATGAAAACAATGAAATTGATACATAGACATATTCATACTCTAAGCATAAAATTCACCTTCAAATCTTGCAATGAACACATCTCCAAGGTGCTATGATCATCTCAGTACACACAACAAAAACGCCTCACAATAGCATCCAAGGTGCTTCTTAGCTGGTCACAGAGCACCGTCTGGGCGAGATTGGCGTGGCCGATGGGGTCGAGCGTGGCCGACGGAGTTGGTGAGAGAGGGGTGAGAGGCAGCGGCCACTCGCCGCCGAAGGGAGAAGGAGGGTGAGGTGGATGGTTGAGGGGAACAAAGAGGGAGAGAGGAGAGGGGATGGGTGAGGGGAACACTACCTAGGGCGTCGCCGGCTTCTCAGCTGGTCACAGAGCACCGTCTGGGCGATATGGGTGAGGGGAACACTACCTCGGGCGTCTGGCGACGGGGTGTGGCCGATGGGCGTCGGGCGATGGGCGACGGGCGACGTCGGGTTGGGCGAGGTCGGCGACGTTCGTGGATCTTGTGGTGGACGGCGAGGTCGGGCGACGTTGACGTGGGGAGAGGAGAGGGGATGGGTGAGGGGAACACTACCTCGGGCATCGTCGGCTTCTCAACTGGTCGCAGAGCACCGTCTGGGCGAGGTGGCGTGGCCGATGGTGTCGGGCGTCGGGTGTGGCCGATGGCGTCGGGCGTGGCCGATGGAGTTGGTGAGAGGGATGAGAGGCAGCGGCCACTCGCCGCCGAGGGGAGGAGGAGGCCGAGGTGGAGCGTACGAAGGGAGAAGGAGGCCGCGTCACGGAGCTCGAGGAACGCCTGGTTGGGCGTCCGTTCATGGATCTTGGTTGGGCGAGGTCGGCAACGGCGTGGGGCGATGGTCACGCAGTTCGGGTTGGGCGAGGTTGGCAACGACAGGTTGGGCGAGCTCGGCGTGGAGAGAGGAGAGGAGATGGGTGAGGGGAACAGAGAGGGAGAGAGGGGGATGGGGATGGGGAACAGGGCGTGGGGAGGGGATGGGTGAGAGGTAGAGGGAGAGGGGACGGGGGAGAGGGATGGGAGGGATGGGACGTGAGGCGATGTCGGGCGAGGTCGGTGGCGGCGTGGGGCGAGGTCGGCGATGACCTGGGGCGATGGTCATGCATTTCGGGTTGGGCGAGGTCGAGCGAGGTCGGCATGGGGAGAGGAGAGGGGATGGGTGAGGGGAACAGAGAGGGGGCGTGGGGAATGGGGATGGGGAACAGGCCGGCGTGGGGATGGGGAACAGGCCGGTGAGGGGTAGAGGTAGAGGGGACGGGAGAGAGGGATGGCAGGGATGGGACGTGAGTCCCATCCGTCCCATCCTCTCTGTCTCTCTCAGCTGAATCGGGTGGGCGGGAATTTTGAGCGGGAATCAAATTTTGGACGTGAATCTTGATGTTTTAGATGGAATCTGGATCATTGGATGTGTTTTGATGAATCTGAACCGCTCTTTATGTCTTATAGTTGAGACATTTCAAAAACCGCTCTTCCTTATATTTATATATATATATATATATATATATATATATATATATATATATATATATATTGTTTGTGATTTGCTTCACAACTTTCTTAATCACTTGTACATAGCCTTATAGGTCTTAGACCCATATGTGGGGTCGGATCCTTTAATATGCATTGTGATTAGCCTGGAGAGTGATGACCCCCAGGAATGTAAAGAATAAATGGGCCTAAGGTGTGCCCTAAGGCTTTATTATAGCCCAACTGTTTGCAGGCTTGCGTCGGGGGCGTAGTATAGAATGATTGGATGTTTGATCCGGTTGGTTACTTGGCTGGTAGTATTATCGTTGTATTTGTAGATCAGTTATCTACGGGATAACTGTGGAACCTTAGCCTGTCGGGTGCCGGAGTGCACTAAAGGCTATTGTATAACGGTGTTGCCGATTGCTGTTTAAGAATTTGGTTGGATTCTTTATAATATTGTAGCTTAACTATTGAACTCATATGATGATGTGGCATATAGTGACATCTAGGCTAGATGCTTGCATAGGTTCATGCACTGTATGCATTAGAGGCATTTCAAGTTAAGCGTGGACGATGGGTCAGTCACCGATTCGAGGCTCTCGGTAGCTCGGATCTAGCTCTAGGACTGAGGATGGGTAGTGAGGTCCAGGGCGTGATTGTATTAAGTTGGAATCTTTTATTCTTGAGGTTGGTGTCTAGCTGGCATAATCATTTCTGATTGAAGTGTAGAGGTCGCCCAGGGATCCAGTCTCAATCTCAGTATCTGTGTTAGGGGAAGTTATGTGCCACCCTATGTTCTACACCCTTTTGTTTGAGTGCTTGGTTGTAGAGAGAGGGACGGCTATTGACAGTGGAGGTCACAGAGCACGTGCCCTGGGGTAGGTGGTGGACGTGACGTGAATTTATCATAGAGATGAGATGGAACCCCGGGACTTTGTTGTTCCCTTTCCTTCTGTGTGCCGTAGAGTAGAACCCTACTAAACTTTGTTGCTCACTTCTACCCCCGCTGCGTTTGCAGGTGCAGGCGTCAGCTCTTCTTCCGTAGTACCAGCTGGACAGGCTTTTGGGTGGCGCAGTAACATCAGGAGGCGCTCGAGGATCCTGAGATATTAGCGGCTTAAACAGTTCCTTTTGTTATAGATTACTTTTGATAGATGTATTAAATGTATAATTTCCCTCTTCGAGAATTAGATGTTTATGAATCTGTATTCGATGACCAAATTGTATAAATATGAGGTTTGTATAATTATGTAATCTTGTTTACTCTGATGTTAATCTGGAACTGTTTTAGATAGTAGTTTATTAGAAATTACTATGCTGCCCCTCTGATATAATTGTTCAAGTTAGTTGTGAAAATTGTTATATAAATGCGTCAGAGATGATTGAATAGGTTTAGGTCCCTCCCGCACCGGCCCGGATGGATTTTCTGGGTATGGTTGTGACAACTTGGTATTAGAGCAAGCTGTAGGTCTCAGGGATATGATTAGGCTTGCGGTTAAGGTTTTGAGTGTGGAATTGAATAGCTTTAGGTCTAGAACATCCTTGCATGTCTGTTTGCGACATATGTGACGTGCTTTTCCTTTGTTGATTGCTTCTTTGTTTCGTTAGTTTCCGGTTGTGACATGACGTCTCAAGAGGAGATGTGCATGCACTCCGGTGTCGTCCGTTCCCTCACCTGACAGTGAGTCTCCCCTCATGCTAGAGATGAGCGAGTAGGGATCAGGACGTGTGTTGTCTCTGTGCTCTTGAAATCCCGAGAGGTGGACCGGTTGTGGTCCAGAGGCGATGTTGGAGATCCTTCGACAATAGAGGACTAGTTGAAGGAGGTGTTCTGGATTCTTGATGCCTTGGATATCAAGGAGTGTCACTCACTTGGAAGCTGTTGGTTTTCTTGCTTCCTTTTGAGGTGATGCGTAGTGGCACATGTTTGGGCCACTGATGAGTGCATGAAAGTGCACTCTGAACAACCTTAAAACCATCTCAATTGCTAGATTATTATCCTTAATCAGCATTTTTATTACTATTTTTATATCTATATGTTGCTTCACATGGTTGTTTGGAAAATGCAGGAAATTGGAGCTAAAAGAAGCTGAAAAGAGTATATGGATCAACTTCAACAATTAATCTGTACCTGCTCATGAAGAATCAGATGATGTACCATACATAGTTGGAAAGCTCTTGAAGTCTAGATTCTGGGGAATTTTACGGTTCGTGATTCCGAGTTTCCTAGAAGAAGTTACGGCAATTTCAGTATCAATGCGCAGTCTGAATGGCAGAAAGGAAAATAAGCTGGAAGTCCGAGCGAAGGTCCGATCGATCGGACCTGGCAAAACCGTGACAGAACATGTAGTTTTTGGCTGAATATGGTTCGATCGATCGAACCATCACTCCTACTGAGCCCGATCGATCCGACTCCTAGAGTGGCATCTATCGGACTCAAAAATACCCAGAGAATGTGGATTTTTATGCATCCGATCGATCCAACACTCATAATTCGATCGATCGGACTTGGAAATTAAAGGGTGACAGAATGTATGCTTTTTAGAGGAGCAGAGTTCGATCGATCCGTCCATCGATCGAACTCGGGAAGAGCCAGAGACGAAGGATTTTTACGAAATCGATCGATCCGACTCCCTTAGTCCGATCGATCGGACACGGGCGAAGCTAGAAGATTGGAGATCTCAAGAGACCGATCGATCCAACATCCCGAGAAGGATCGATCGGACTTGCCCAGTGACGAAAATCAACGGTTTTGATTAATCCGAGTTTACTAATTCTTGGACCCTATAAATAGGAAACTTAGGGCTAATCAAGAGAGACTTCTTGGACGTTTTTGGAGGCTCTTTTCAGGAGTTTTTCATGAGGAAAAAGATGGAGACATCCCCATCTATGGCCGAGTAATCCACGGGCATGGCGGACGGATGATCTAGCGAGGATTAGGGTTTCTTCTCCAACGATGGTTCATGTTTTTAATCTTTATTGTTAAACTCTTCTTATGTATTGGATCTTCACAGATTGCTTTGTGGTTAAACATTATTATAAATCCAGTCATGCTTCTTTTATGATATTGTGATCCCATAGTTATCTCCTTCAATTCTCCTACCGAGTCTCGTGAGACCTTTGCTATACATTGCCCGTAGTGACAGCTGGTATTGTATATTCTTATGGATCTGGTTAGATAAGGTTGGGGCTCTATACCGAGAGATCTTTGCTATGCATTGCCGATTGTGAGAGTTGGTATTGTGTATTCTTAGAGATCCGGTTAGAGTTAGGGCTTTGTCCCGATGAACTTTTGCTGCGCGTTGCCTGTAGTGACAGCCGGTATCGTGTATTCTTAGGTTTGGTTGGATGAAGTTAGAACTATAAAATGGAGGAACCAATCATAGAAAGAGACATTTATATTTTATCAGATTCATAATTCTATATCTTCCGGTTAAGGCGATTGGGATGTGAATCCCTTAACTGTGTATCATATGAACCATTGAGAAGAGAAGAACCTAAATCCGAGTGAAGTGATTCCTAAAGCCTAGCCTCATTCAAATCTTGATTTCTTTCGTTAACTTTATCTTACCATTACATCTTCGATCTATTTTCTTAACTTTTATCGCTCTTGATTGTTTTCAACTCATTGTTATCTGTGTTTCTGGATCTTTCCTGCTTGTCTCTCTGTGGGATTCGACCTCTCTTATGCTGTACTGCACCGCGACCGCTGTGCGTGACACATTTGAGCGACATCAAAAATTGGCGCCGTTGCCGGGGAGACGGTTCAGAAAAGCGCCAGAATCATCAGATCATGATGATTGAAGACATCGAAGGCGGTAATTTTTTTTTTTTTCCTTTTCTTTGGATTTTTATTTCTTTTTCCTTAGTTTTCTTTATTTTCTTTTTAGTTTTATTTTGATTTTTCGTTTTATTTTTACTTGCTAAAAAAAACTGACCAAAAAAAAAAAAAAAAACTGAAAAGTAAGAAAAGATGGAAAATGGATTATATCAATACTATTTTAGATCATGTTCTATGAAGTCGAGAGATAGAATGTCTCAAACAACAGTTCGTAAGAAAAGCATATACGAATTGAGAGAGGAGAATAGAGCGAGTCATGTTTCTGTCAATGAGTATCGTTCTACTTATATGAGTAATGCATTGAAAACAAAAATTTCATCCTTTGCACAAAAGGATAATGAGTCATTATGTGATGCATGGCAGCGATTTACCAGTTTAATAGCTTCATGCCCTCAACATGGTTATCCTAATTGGCGTTTAGTTAGCTATTTTTATTATGGATTAACTAAGCATGAACGTCAAATTCTTGAAACAAAATGCAGGGGTGAGTTTTTGCAGATTGATTCTGATGAAGCTATGAGGTATTTGGATGAGCTTGTGGAGACGACTTATACACAGACGGTTCCGGGGCGCTGGGATGGTTATCATGATCATTCCAATGCCAAATTCTACAAGCATTCCAATGTCGCCTTAACGTCCAGCAGCTATCAGCAACACAATGAGCCTTTCTACTCTTATCCTAGTGCTTATGATGATTATGTGCATGATACTTATGTTGCTACTTCCCATGATGTGGATGTTGATGAGCCTAACACGTATGATGCATGTGTCGATGACTTTAGTGCTTCTGATGCATACATCCATGATTTTAATGCTTATGGTGCACGTACTCAAGATGTTCATGTTGATGATGTATATGTTCATGACTATAGTACTAGTGTGCAGGTTCAAAATTCTAGTCCTATTGATGCACAAGCTATTAAATCTAATGTGTGTGATGCATATGTACATGATTTTTGCACTAATACGCATGCTCATGATACTAACATTCACTATGCCTATGCTCATGATTCCAATGTTAGCAATGCACATGTTCATGCTTCTGATGCTGAAGATGCACATGTTTCTGCTCAGCTTTCTATGCCAGAGATTTTGGACTTACTTAAGGAGGCTAAAACCAAGCCTAATTTTGACTCTTTCATTCTGCAGTTACTTATGAAGGATGAAGAGAAAGCACGCCAACTATGCGACGTAATCACATCTTTTAGCGTGCATGAAGTTGGATGGACACATCGTATGGAAGAAGACGAAGTACTCCAGTACGGGCCGGCCAGCAACGAGGAAGATCTAGATGACTTCCAAGACCACCAGGACCAGGTATTCGTTGAACCTCCATCGGCTGAACTTCAAGTCAATGCTTCTAAGCCGCAAGGTATATTTCCAGTGTTTATTTCATCTCCTTGGATAGTCAGGAAGAACATGACCTTGATAGATATTTTTAAACTTCGACGGATTTATTTCAGATTTTGTGATCTTACCATCCTTGACACGAGCATGATGACATTATTGATAGGTCATTGGATAAGTCACTGACACTTGAGCATAATGATGACACACATTTCGATTTGAGAGATCCAAATATCTTGTTTATTGGAGTTGGAATGCAAAAGTTAGCACTCCTACTTGTCATATGTCACTTGGATTCACATGGTAAACTACTCTTGGTGATATTACTATCGTTAACCTTCCAGGCCATGGCACTTACTGATTTTGCATATCATCGTGCTAGGGCACGGCCGCCAAGGGCGCGGTTAAAAATCCTTGTTTTGTATACAGTAGTTTAGCTTGCTCGATTTGCTTTCTTGTATGCTTGAGAATGCTTGAGTTATTTTTATATTGTGTGCTTGCATGTTTGCTTTTGTTTTTGGTTGTTTTGCTTTTGTTTTTAGGTGCTCGAGCAGTCCCTGCCTTCCGTTGGAGATTTTGGCCAGCCATCATTGAGATGAAGATTTCGGCCATCATGAGGAGCCTTGAGGAGATATTTGCTTAATCTGTCAGGTGGCCTCGCTCTTATTTCGATTTCCTATTTTTATTTCTGTCATATATGAAAATTCAGCCAATACCCTTCTGCTTATTTACACGATTAGCACACATTGAGGACAATGTGAATTTCAGGTTGGGGGGTGTAGGCATGCATGACCTTATGCATGCTACCTTATTGAGCTTAATAGTGTTGAATTGAATATGATAATAGAAATTGTACATGAGCTGAAATTTTTATGCTTGTTATGCATGTTGCTTTCATATGGATTGACCAATACATTGATTGCATGCGTGATAACCTGAACGTATAACATCATGTGATCCACACACGAACACCTTATGTGCAGTGGTAATTATACTCACTAGAGGAATGAGCATGCTATTGTCAATCGAGACCATGATTTCAACATTAGCTAGTGTTGAGTATTGCATGCAGAAAAGAAAAAAAAGAGAGAAAAAGTTCTGGAGCTTGATCAAGCTGTGCCTAAACAACTATTAAGTGATCTACTGAGTAACCGGGTGTTCTTGCCTCAGGAAGCGGGGAGCTCGCGTAAAAAGGTAGAACCACTTATAGTTATAAAAAAAAAAAAAACTATTAAGTGTTTTGCTAAGTAACCGGGTCTCTGCGCCTTAAGAAGCCGAGAGTGCTCGCGTAAAAAGGCAAAATGTCTGATAGTTGAAAAGGAAAAAAAAAAAAAGAAAGAGCATGCTGTACTTAAAGTGCGAGGGTTGAATGATTGTTCATGAAGATAGTAGTGTGTTTGGACTAATGGTGGGTAGAAGTTGCTTCTGTACATAACATTTATTTGTCACGTCACATGTGTTCTTCTGGATGGTGATTAGCATGTTTGATGTGTAGAAGTTGATTTCATATGTTGGTAGTATGTGTATGAGTATAAGAAGTTTTCATGCTCTGTACTGTGTAACACACTATTGACTTGATATGGCAGAATTTTTATCATGCATGTCTACATCATTGAACCGTTAGTGTGCTTAATTATATTTTATGCGCTTTGAATTGCTAGAGACTAGCAATAAGCTGGTTGGGGGGTGTGATGAGTGCATGAAAGTGCACTCTGAACAACCTTAAAACCATCTCAATTGCTAGATTATTATCCTTAATCAGCATCTTTATTACTATTTTTATATCTATATGTTGCTTCACATGGTTGTTTGGAAAATGCAGGAAATTGGAGCTAAAAGAAGCTGAAAAGAGTATATGGATCAACTTCAACAATTAATCTGTACCTGCTCATGAAGAATCAGATGATGTACCATACATAGTTGGAAAGCTCTTGAAGTCTAGATTCTGGGGAATTTTACGGTTCGTGATTCCGAGTTTCCTAGAAGAAGTTACGACAATTTCAGTATCAATGCGCAGTCTGAATGGCAGAAAGGAAAATAAGCTGGAAGTCCGAGCGAAGGTCCGATCGATCGGACCTGGCAAAACCGTGACAGAACATGTAGTTTTTGGCTGAATATGGTTCGATCGATCGAACCATCACTCCTACTGAGCCCGATCGATCCGACTCCTAGAGTTGGATCTATCGGACTCAAAAATACCCAGAGAATGTGGATTTTTATGCATCCGATCGATCCAACACTCATAATTCGATCGATCGGACTTGGGAATTAAAGGGTGACAGAACGTATGCGTTTTAGAGGAGCAGAGTTCGATCGATCCGTCCATCGATTGAACTCGGGAAGAGCCAGAGACGAAGGATTTTTACGAAATCGATCGATCCGACTCCCTTAGTCCGATCGATCGGACATGGGCGAAGCTAGAAGATTGGAGATCTCAAGAGACCGATCGATCCAACATCCCGAGAAGGATCGATCGGACTTGCCCAGTGACGAAAATCAACGGTTTTGATTAATCCGAGTTTACTAATTCTTGGACCCTATAAATAGGAAACTTAGGGCTAATTAAGAGAGACTTCTTGGACGTTTTTGGAGGCTCTTTTCAGGAGTTTTTCAAGAGGAAAAAGATGGAGACATCTCCATCTATGGCCGAGTAATCCACGGGCATGGCGGACGGATGATCTAGCGAGGATTAGGGTTTCTTCTCCAACGATGGTTCATGTTTTTAATCTTTATTGTTAAACTCTTCTTATGTATTGGATCTTCACAGATTGCTTTGTGGTTAAACATTATTATAAATCCAGTCATGCTTCTTTTATGATATTGTGATCCCATAGTTATCTCCTTCAATTCTCCTACCGAGTCTCGTGAGACCTTTGCTATACATTGCCCGTAGTGACAGCTGGTATTGTATATTCTTAGGGATCTGGTTAGATAAGGTTGGGGCTCTATACCGAGAGATATTTGCTATGCATTGCCGATTGTGAGAGTTGGTATTGTGTATTCTTAGAGATCCGGTTAGAGTTAGGGCTTTGTCCCGATGAACTTTTGCTGCGCGTTGCCTGTAGTGACAGCCGGTATCGTGTATTCTTAGGTTTGGTTGGATGAAGTTAGAACTATAAAAAGGAGGAACCAATCATAGAAAGAGACATTTATATTTTATCAGATTCATAATTCTATATCTTCCGGTTAAGGCGATTGGGATGTGAATCCCTTAACTGTGTATCATATGAACCATTGAGAAGAGAAGAACCTAAATCCGAGTGAAGTGATTCCTAAAGCCTAGCCTCATTCAAATCTTGATTTCTTTCGTTAACTTTATCTTACCATTACATCTTCGATCTATTTTCTTAACTTTCATCGCTCTTGATTGTTTTCAACTCATTGTTATCTGTGTTTCTGGATCTTTCCTGCTTGTCTCTCTGTGGGATTCGACCTCTCTTATGCTGTACTGCACCGCGACCGCTGTGCGTGACACATTTGAGCGACATCAGCCACTAGGGACACTGTTGGTTGTGGTTGAGAACAGTTTCACGTACTGTTCTCCGACACCTACCCTTAGAGGGTGGTGTAGTTGGGAGTACCTTCCTCTGTTCTTGGTACTCGCACCGCGTGGCAGCACGCGGGTTGGTTGGAACACCTGGGTCGGTATGATGGAGCGACAGCGGGGGATGCCCTGGACTGTACTCCGGATACTGAGACAGACGACTTGAGGGTTGACACCGGACAGTTAGTCGGTGGTCGTGGTGTGTTCCGGGGTTGTTGTTTCGGGTCTCGTGAGACGACAGGGTAGCCATTGGCAGAGCTCGGTAGCTTCAGCATCAGCGACAGCCGTGGCAGCAGCGTCGTGCTGGTCCTTTGTGAGGTAGCCTGGACCGCCAGATTGAGAGGAAACCCACAGGGTGCTCAAGTGCTAGTTGCCGAGAGTTGTTCCACCGACGGTGCTGGTTGCGAGGGGCGCTGGGTGCTTACCGCGGAGCAGTCGGGCGTGACGCATGGTGTGGGGCCGAGCATTGGGTTAGTACCTCAGTCGGGGCAGGTACCTGGGGTAGACATGGGAATTCAGATTCCAGATAGAGCCTTGCTGGAGACGAGACAGCGACCGGTCCTGCTAGCGGTTCACGCACTTCAGAGGAGAGAGCTGCTTCAGCAGCAGCCAGTTTCAGAGCCACCAGATTCGACTTTCAGCTTTCAGCTTTTAGCTTCAACCTTCAGCTTTCAGAGCTTCTCGCAGCTTGCGATTTACTTGTGGCTCTGGGTTTTTCCCTTGTGACTCATTCCCGTGCGGGGCGTGTTGGCTTGGGACTGGAGTCGTGCATGACTTTGGGAGTAGTCACCGATTTTGGGACGAGAGCTTGGGTTGGTTGCTCTTGTCGGGGTGTTTGCTAGAGGTCGGAGACCTCTAGGTGTCCGTCGCCCCACGTATGGTGCATGTTGGGGTTCGACGGCTTTCCTCGGTTGCGTCGGTTAGTCGCGCACTGAATTGTGCTTCTTTGGCCGTGGGAAGGTGTCGTTGGTACACCTGATGGTGTTGTTTTTGCTCTCGTTGAAGGTCGCGGGTTGGGCGATCCTTCTGTTTGTCGAGAGCTGGGGTTTGTTCACCAGTTTGTGGTGAACCCCGTCCCCTTTGCTTTCGAGGGTGCTCGGGAAGAGCGGTTTTCCCTCGTATTGTTGTTATTGTTGTTG
>OY986965.1:23958774-24079065 GCA_963920575.1 Narthecium ossifragum
TATATAATGGCACGCCAAGAAGTGGCAAATAATATTAATAATATCGTACTGTAATAAAATATTAATATAAGTGGGTCCCATATACCATGTGTCACATCGTGATTGGTCCATGTCATCCATAATAGTATTATTTTAATATTAATAATATCATAATGTAATAAAATATTAATATAAGTGGCTCTCACGTGCCACATGTCACCTCATGATTGGTCCACGTCATTCAAAATAGCATTATTTTAATAATAATAATATCATAATATAATAAAATATTAACATAAGTGGGTCCCACGTGCTACGTGTCACATCGTGATTGGTCCATGTCATCCAAATAGTATTATTTTAATATTAATAATATCATAATATAATAAAATATTAATATAAGTGGGTTACACATGCCTCGTGTCACATCGTGATTGGTCAACGTCATCTAAAATAGTATTATTTTAATATTAATAATATCATACTGTAATAAAATATTAATATAAATGGGTCACACATGCCACGTGTTACATCGTGATTGATTTACATCATCCAAAATAGTATTATTTTAATATTAATAATATCGTACTGTAATAAAATATTAATATAAATGGGTCCCACATGCCACGTATCACCTCGTGATTGGTCCACATTAATTTAATAATTTAATCATATCTCCACTTCAAGCACCAACCAAACACCAGAACTTAGAAAATCCCAGAAAGTCACTCCCCAGAAAATCACTCCAGTGGAGTCACTGCCCAAAAAGTCACTCCACTTCAGCTCACTTCTCAGCAACCAAACTGGCCCTCATATTAGAACAACATCATTTTAGGGTTGTATAATAATTTAGGTCATGGTGTAGGCTTTGAAAACTGGGTTTGCTTAACTCAGGATAAATTTATCCCCGCCTAACCCCATTAGCTAACCCCAATCTTGTTTGGGGATAAATGGGGGGTTAAGGGGGGATAAGCCCCCTTAACCCCACACCAAACAGAGCTCTAGTTTGAGTTGGGTTAGGGAAAGGAAGAAGAAGGAAAGAGGAGGAATTGGAGGTGGAGTAGGAGAAGGGAGTTGAAGTCCGGCTAGGGAAGGGAAGAGGAGGAAAGAGGGAAGGTGGAGGGCGGCCGGTGAGGGGACGGCGCTGGGCGGAGGGCGGTGAGCCTGCAGCCGAGCGGGCGGAAGCCGGTGAGCCTACAGTGGAGCGGGCGGCGGTGAGAAGCTACTAGCGAGCGGCTTGGCCGTTGCTAACCACGCACAGGGGTCGGGCACGGGAGAGAGGTCGCTGGAGGAGGAGAGAAACAGGGGAAGAGAAGAGGGACAGGGAGGAAGAAGAAGAAGAGAGAAGAGGGAAAGAGGAAGAGCCGGCTGACGAGGCAGCAGCTTGGGCTTGCCGACGAGGCGGCAGCATGGGCTTCCAGGAGCTGGCGGCGGCGGGAAGCCGCAGCAGGCAGCTGGGCCACTACTGTCCGCGAGCAAGGGACGCGGGGGGCGGGAAGGCCGGGCAGAGCCGCGGCTAGGGGTGAGCAGAACCGAACCGAACCGAACCCGAAAAACCGAATCGAACCGAATTAGTTCGGTCCATTCGGTTCGGTTTCTCAGTCAATTCGGTTCGGTTCGGTTCGGTTCTGGTATTTATAAAAAGTTCGGTTCTCGGTTCGGTTCGGTTCTTGCAAAAAAATCTCGGTTCGGTTCGGGTCAGAACCGAATAACCCAAATTTTTATATGGGGTTCGGTTCGGTTCGTTCTTGCAAAAAAATCTGGAACAATGTTTTGCATTTTTGTGTTTGGAAATTTCGGTTCGGTTCTGGAACCGAAAATTTTGGTTTTGGAACCGAAAATTTCGGTTCGGTTCGGTTCGGTTCTCATGGTAGTTCGGTTCGGTTCGGTTCTCTAAAAACTGGACCGAAAAAAATTCGATTCTTCGGTTCTGGACCGAGAACCGAACCGAGAACCGAATGCTCACCCCTAGACGCGGCTAGAAGCGTTGGGCAAGGATAGGAGAGAAAGGAGGAAGAAGAGGGGAGTTGGGTGCGAGTCAAAAACCGCTCACATGCGAGACACATGAGCGGTTTCCGTCACGTGCCATAGACGGCGTCTGGGTTTTGGTATTAAAACGCGCGATTGGAAAACTCAAGGGTATCTAAGAGCGTTTCCGATAGATTGAGGTACTGGATCGCGTTTCGCCAAAAATATAGGGTATCAAAATGCAATTAACCCTTTATATAAACAAGCATCCATGTCCCAGTTTAAAACAAGAAAAAAAAAAAAAACTTTGTACGAGAAGCTGTGCTCTGTTTCCTTTAGACCGTTCCTAGCTGTATGCTGAGCATCTACAAGAAATTTATCAGTTGTGTTGTTTTACAACCTTGGGCTCCAGCTAGTTTAGCTACTCAAACACAAAACAAAACACGGCCTAATAAAAAGGCTTTGCTCGAGAAATATAGCAAAGATGCCATTTCCAAGTAAAAATAACTCCGAAGGAGGAAAACCCATGGATTTTTTTTTAAGTTTGCCCAACGTACCCTTTGTTTCCCCCATGTCTCAAGAACTAAAATATCAAAAATCAGAAACTACGATCGGCAGATCAAATGTCCACCTTGATGGCCATAGGGTCTTAATCTTCTGAGTCGACTTATCAGCTGAAGTGTAATTAACGATCACCTCGTCCAACCTACGCTCTTATATTACATAAGCTAATCGATCTATAATCTTTTGTCTATATTATATCTTGGATTCAAGTACTTTTTTACGGCCTACAGATCGATCTATAAATGTCTTGTTCCAATTCCTCAAAAAGAACTAATTAACTAGTACGTACATGATACTTGTCTGCAGAAGTTGACGAGCGTTTACATCAACATATCCCTGGCTTCACCTCTTTAAGTCCAAGAGATCTCACCTTCCTTCTGACCTCCGGGAAGCCTTTGCAGTTAAGCTTGGAAGCCTTCTCTAACGTACGAAAAGCACGGTGTGTCCTCTTTACATCCTTCTACGAGCTTGAGCCCGAGGTCATCGACGCACTGCGGAAGAAGCTATCGTGTCCTGTGTACACTGTTGGCCCTTCCATTCCTTACATGTCGCTGGAAGAGAAGCTGCCAACCAAATCAATACAGGAAGATGACATAATGCACCACTTCAACTGGTTGGACTCCCAGACTGTGAACTCTGTGCTTTATCTATCTCTAGGCAGCTTCTTATCGGTCTCAGGAGCTCAAATGGATGAGATCGCAACGGGCCTGCGCGCAAGTGGGGTTCGGTTCTTGTGGGTTGCTCGCGGCGACACTTCGCGGTGGCAGGAGATGGCCGGCGGAGGGGGCTTGGTGGTGCCCTGGTGCGATCAGCTGAGAGTTTTGTGCCATGCTTCTGTCGGTGGCTTCTTGACCCACTGTGGTTGGAATTCGACACTAGAAGCTCTGTATGCTGGTGTGACAATTCTCACTTTTCCTATATTTGCGGACCAACCGATGAATAGCAGGCTTATAACTAGTGAGTGGAAGGTTGGTCTGAGCGTGAAGGAAGAGGCCGTGGGGGGAGGAGATTTGATTGAGGGAAAAGCGATCGCTAGCATTGTGAAGAGGTTGATGGACGTCGATGCGTCGGAGAGTAGAGAAATGAGGAGGAGAGCATTGGAACTCCGGGAGATTGCCCGCGGAGCGGTTGAAGCGGGTGGATCTTCTTTCAATAACCTGGATGCTTTTAAAGATATCATTCAGGAAACCAAATAAACAGATGGATCTTCATATATATATATATATATATGCATGTATTTTTAAAGCAATTTAAGCTGCAGGTTGGAACTTTATCTATTGATTGTAAATTTGTTACTCTAGCTTCGATCTATTTGGTCATTTAAGAACCACCTCTAATTTGAAGTGTTGGGGATTCGGATTCTATTGATTTTACTACATATATACACCCCCGCAAACTGACAACCCTTGAAGTTTTGGAGCGTCCTCTGTCATGATCTGACAACTCTTGTCTAGAGTTTCTTCCTCACTGCAAGGCTCCCTCCCCATTGGAACGAGACTTTTGTCTCCCTCATCCCTAAAATAGACAATTCACGGCGCGTGAAGGACTACCGCCCAATTAGTCTGTGCAACGTGTGCTACAAGATCATCAGCTCTGTCATGGCACGCCGTCTGTGAGATGTTATGGATGAGCTAGTGGGTTCCGAGCAATCAGCTTACATTCCTGGCCGCAACATCTTTGACAATGTCGCATCCGCTCAAGAGCTGCTACAATCACTCCATCGTGCTCCTAGAACCCGACCTTTGATGGCGATCAAGGTCGACGTTCGAGCGGCGTACGACAACGTCAGGTGGAGCTTCCTCATGTGTGTTGAACAAATGTATGGGCCTCACATCCCTAGAATTGATCGGCCTACACTCCGAAAACCATATCATGATTACATTGATAGGGAGCACCCGTATCCTCACAATTTCAGGATGCCGGAGTTCACCTTTTTCTCAAGGGACAATGATATATCAGCCCTGGAACATTTGGCTGGAACATTTGGCTAGGTTCACTTGCCAATGTCGCAAGTAAGGGGATAATGACTTCCTCAAACTCCGAATCTTTCACACATCCCTCACCGAGTCGGCCTTTACCTTGTACATTAATCTTCCCCAAAATTCCATCTTCACTTGGGATGATCTACAAAGCCAATTCCAGGCTTAATTCTCTAAGAAAGATCCCGGGATCTTCATGGCAAATCTTGCTTGGATTCGACAAAAATCTGAGGAAACGGCCGAGCAGTTTATCTCATGTTTCCATCGAGCCAAGATTAGATGCAAGACTGCCCTCCCTGAGTCCGAGTTCATCAAATTGGCCCAGGACGGGCTCAACTTCGAGCTTAGGAAGAAGTTTGAAGGGATGGTGTTTAATGACCTCTTCGAGCTGTCCGAGAGGGCCTCGAGGTATGAGCAAATACTTCTGGAAGAATCAACTCGAAGGAGATCCTCGCATGGTACATACCATCAAGAGCTCAACAGCCCAGAGGTCAACCAAGCCAAGTTCATAAAAGGCAACCCATTGACATGTGAACCGTTAACTCGACTCAATGTCGAGGCTCCTAAATCGATGCAAGGAGATACACACAAGTTTTCCTTCGACATATCGGAGGCCGACAAGATCTTTGATTGGTTGTTGGCTAACAAATGCATCAAACTCCGACTTCAAATCTCTGACCCAGAAAAACTGAAAGGGAAGGAGTTTTGTAAATGGCACGGGGTGTTAACTCACTCCACCAATAATTGTGTTGTCTTCCACAACATGATGCAGGAAAGGATCGAAGTCGGTGAACTCAAGTTTGTCGATCCACCTCCGAAGACTAAAGTTGATATTCATCCTTTCAGTGCATCTTACATTGAAACTAATGTGATCGAGATATCTGACTTGGCTTCAAAATTACAGGCAGTGCAGGTCACATCCCACATCGCTCGCTACTGACAAGTGGCAAATGAATTGTTCAAACAACTCATTCTGGCTAAGTGGCTTCTAAACTCGTATTTGTTCGAAGATGCCTACCGGAGCAAGTGTATGTGGCACCTCTCCGACAGCCACACTACTGACTCGTGCCACACCTTCCGCAGCTTCGTCGGCCAAATGACCACCGAGCAGAAGTTAACCCTGACCGGCTAATAGAGTCGAGCCCTGCGCATCACCAAGACAGGGCACATCCTCCCGAAGTTGACCTCGAAGCCGGTTGCTCCATCACCAAAGGTCCCTCGGCCTATTCCAGTATGGGAACGTCTGTAGACTCTCCTTGACGCTCCCCCACCAGTGTTCCCACCTTCATCCAGCCGTATGCCATTCATGGGAGTCTTGGCTGCTGATCTCGAAGCCCTCCGAGACGACATGTGCTCACACTGGTTGATGCTCCTCCGCATCGAGTTAGTCATTAAGGGTTGGTCCAACACGACCACATCAAAGAAGAACTCGGCGACGACCCTGTCTTCACGATGGTATCTGATGAGCGCATGAAAGTGCACTCTGAACAGTTTTATAACCATATCAATTGCTAGATTATTATCCTTAATCAACATCTTTATTACTATTTTTATATCTATATGTTGCTTCACATAGTTGTTTGGAAAATGGAGGAAAAAGGAGTAAAGAAGCTGAAAAGATTACATGAATCAACTTGAAAGATTAAACTGTACCTTTTCATTAAGAACCAGATTATGTGCCATATATGGTTGGAAAGCTCTTGAAGTCTAGTTTCTAGAGAATTTTACGGTTCGTGATTCCGAGTTTCCTATAGAAAGTTACGGCAATTTTAGTACCAATGGCGCAGTCTGAATGGCAAATGAGTAAATACTCAGGAAAGAAGGATCGATCCGACACCCTTAGTAGGATCGATCCGTCTTCACGCAGACCTGACAGTTACATACTTTTAAGATGATCTCAGTAGGATCGATCCTACTATCCATCCTACTGAGAAAGATCGATCCGACTCGGGCGTAGCCAGAAATTGAAGATTTTGATGCAACAGATCGATCATACACCTATGGAAGGATCAATCCTACAGTCCCAGTGAAGAAAATCAATGGTTTAGATCTAATTCGAGGATGGAGACACTTAAGGCTATAAATATGACTCTTTCTAGGGTTTGAGGGGGGCTTTTTGGCAGCGTTTGGAAGAGAGGAGACTGGCTCAAGGCTTGGTTTTCTTTTCTTTTTCTCATCTTATTTCTTCATTAGTTTTGTTGCCCTCATGATGAACATGATTATTTAATCAGTTTATTTTCCTTGTTTCATTCATTATTATAACTGAGATCTTAAATACATTTATCTGGCCAATAGAAGTATTATAGATTGTTTTATGTGAGATTGGGCAAGGGTTCATTCCCTAATCTTGCAGGATCTATGAATGAATGAGTTTACGTCAAAGCCGGGTTCAAGCTAAGACTATTCTTGGTTCATGATTGTTCTCAAGAGTTTAATGGATTCTTGATTAACACTTAGTTATGGGTTCATTAGCTAGGTTTAATTGAGGATATTTGGTGAAGACCGCGGCCGAACGGATCATCATACCGGAAGAACGAACCCTTGGAATTAAACTGAGATTTTGTTAATTCAATGCATAGAATGAGGATGTTATGGTGAAATCGGAACCTTAGTATTCATCCATCATATTTCCATCGTTTTCTTATTTCGTTATTAGATCATCTATTTTCGAGACTTCATATTTCTTATGTTCCCTTCCTTATTTTCTTTCTTTTCTGTTCTTTAGCATTTTACTCTAATAATCTCTACAAATCTCTGTGGGTACGATACTCGTCTTGCTGCTATACTGATGACACCGATTTCTATACTTGCGAGATATAAAATTTATTCATCAAGTTTTTGGCGCCGTTGCCGGGGATTTGATTAGAGTTTAATAGTAGTGAATGCAAGGTCGCCAATCACGGGAAAAAATGTTGTTGCCCTTGAATGATAAAGTAGATCAAATTGGTTGAAAGAAGAGATCTAACAAAGATAACCTGTCCACATCAGATCTAGGAGTTCAAGAGGAGATGGAGCTTAATAACAATGTACGTCCTTTGGAGAAGTACGCGAGGTTTACTATTTCTACCTCACCTTCGTGCATTGCGTTACCTGCAAAGGCTAGGAATTATGAACTTAAAAATCTACATTTTTCTATGCTTCCTGAATTTCATGGTTTACCTTCTGAAAATGCACTGACTTTTGTGAAAGATTATTATGCTACTATTCAGACTTTTCCTCTAGGTGGCATTACTGAAGATCAACTGAGAATGCGATGTTTTCCTTATACCTTGAAGGATAAAGCGAAAAGATGGCTGATGTCGTTGTCTCCTGGATTACTAACTACTTGGGATGCAATTTATAACAAGTTTATTAGCAAATTTTATTCTCATGCTATGACTACTAACTTGAGAAGGCAAATTCCAAATTTTCAGAAATCTGATGGAGAACCATTCCATGAAGCATGGGATAGATTTCAGATGCTTTTGATGCAATGTCTACATCATAATTATTTTTTAGAAAATCAGATGCAATATTTCTATGATGGACTAAATCTCTCTTATCAGACTATGACAGATAATGCTGCAGGTGTAGCGATGTTCAAAAGGACACCACCAGAGGCATATGAAATTTATGAGATGCTAGGATCGAACTCGCAGCAGAGAGACACGAGGAATAAGGCGAGAGGCATCTATGAGCTTAACCAGAACGACGAGTTGGCAAGGCAAATCGCAGCCCTAAACAAGAAGATGGACGCAATGATGTCCACACAAGCAAAACCGGTTGAGGTTTGTTCAATTTGCAATATTGTTGGTCATAGGTTTGATTCATGTCCTTCTGGTAGTGAATTTCCTGAATATGTGCAAGAACAAGCTAATTTGATGAATGCTTATAATCCGAGACCTAGATTTGATCCTTATGCAAATACTTACAATCCTGGTTAGAGGGAGCATCCGAATTTTTCATGGAAAAATAATTCTAATGCTAGTATGCCTTCTGCTAATCAGTCTAACCCACCTGTTAAGTCGTCTTTGAGAGCCAGTATGTTAGCTTTTATGCAGAAAATAGACTCTAGGATGGAACGGCAGGATTCAGCAATTATTCAACATGATGTAGCATTGAAGAATGTTGCAGCATCCATTGGGAAGTTGGAAGTTCAAGTGGGACAGCTTGCAGATGCTGTACGTGCCCATGTTGTAGGCAGATTTCAAAGCCAACCTGAGCAAGCCAACGCAATTACTGTTCTTCGTTCAAGTAAGATAATTGATAATAATATTAATGCTGAAGTTACTGATATGTGTAGTGATGATAAAATTGAGAAAGTCGAGAGGGAAGAGCCCTCGAAGAAGCCACCGCTGCCACAACTTCTTCTGAGCATGGAAAGAGAGCAATTTCAAATCCTTAGGTTCGTCACAACACTCCTCCACCATATGTGCCATCAATTCCTTTTCCATGCCGCCTGAAGAAAGCCAAAATGGATAAGTCATGTTCTGAAATTTATGATATCCTATCTAAAGTTAATGTAAACTTACCATTACTTGATGTAATTAGGAAAATGCCAGCCTTTTCAAAGTTCTTCAAGGAACTACGTACTTCAAAATGTAAGTATGAACCTCATGAAAAGGTGATGGTTTCAGAGACGGCAACCGTGGTGTTACAAAGGAAGCTTCTACCCAAGCTTAAGGATCCAGGGAGTTTTAACATTAATATTACTGTTGGTGATACAAAAATAAGGGAGGCAATGCTTGACTTAGGAACTAGTGTTAATTTGATGCCTTACTCTGTTTTCCTTCAGCTAGGTGTTGGTAAATTAAAACCTACTACTATGTCTCTATAACTTGCAGATCGTTCAAATAAGCATCCATTAGGCATTGTAGAAGACATCTTAGTACAAGTTGATAAGTTAATTATCCATGCTGATTTTGTGATATTGGATATGGATGATGAACCGTTGAATAATAGAAATTTACCTATTTTGCTGGGACGTCCATTCATGGCTACTGCCGAAACTATAATTAATGTGAAGGATGGTAAGCTTAGCATGACAGTTTTAGGTGAAACTGTTGAATTTAAAGTGTTTGAGTCTATGTCATGTCCTTCAAACTCTTTTGATTGTTTTTCAATAGATGTTGGAGATTCATCGGTGTTCTCTAATTTTAGGCAGGAGCAAGTGAAGACTACATTGAAAGCGGATTTGACAATGGTGAAGGATGACTTACACAGTTATGAGAGAGCAAAGGAGGTCTTCGCACCGCTTGAAGCATTACAGCCATACAAACCTGGTTGAACCTTAGAGCTTTGTAGGACGTCTTTCCTAGAAGTTAAATAAAGCGCTGGGTAGGAGGCAACCCACCAAGGTAACCTGTTTTTAAGTTTCAATTTTTAGCTTTATGTTTTCTCTTTTGTTTTCTTTTAAGGATTTCAGCCACCCGGAGGATCCTTGAGTAGATGTTCGCTTACTCTATCATGTGGCCTCTTTCTTATTTACATTATCTTGTCTCTTCTTTCTATGGAAATTTGGATGGCCACTTTCTACGTATGTTATTGTTTACGATGCACACATTGAGGACAATGTTAATTTCATGTTAGGGGGTGTAGACATTCATGACCGTATTCATGCTACCTTATGGGTATAATAGTGTTAAATTGTACATGAGCTGAAATTCTTATGCTTATTGTTCATGTTGCTTTCATATGGATTGGCCTATACATTTATTGCATGCGTGATAACCTGAAGGTAGAACATTATGTGAGTCACACACGAACACTTTCTGTGCAGTGGCGATTATGCTCACCAGAGAAATGAGCATGCTATTGTCAATCTAGACCATGATTTCAGCATTAGCTAGTGTTGAGTATTGTATGCAGAAAACAAAAAGAAAACGTTTTGGAGCTTGATTAAGCTGTGCCTAAACGACTATTAGGTGATTTATTGAGTAACCGGGTGTTCTTGCCTCAGGAAGTTGGGAGCTCGCGTAAAAAGGTAGAACCACTAATAGCTAAAAAAAACTACTCAGTGTTTTGTTAAGTAACCGGGTCTTTGCGCCTCTAGAAGCGGAGGGTGCTCGCGTAAAAAGGTAAAATGTCTGATAGTTGAAGAAAAAAAAGAAAAAGAAAACAAAAAGAGCATGTTGTACTTAAAGTGTGAGTTTTGGATGATTGGTCATGATGATAGTAGTGTGTTTGGACTAATGGTGGGTAGAAGTTGCTTCTGTACGCAACATTTATTTGTCACGTCACATGACTTCTTCTAGATGGTGATTAGCATGTTTAATGTGTAGAAGTTGATTTCATTTGTTGGTAGTATGTGTATGAGTATAAGAAGTTTTCGTGCTCTGTACTGTGTACAACAATATTGACTTGATAAGGGAGAATTTTTATCATGCATGTCAACATCCTTGAACCGTTAGTGTGCTTAATTATATTTTATGCGCTTTGAATTGCTAGAGACTAGGAATAAGCTGGTTGGGGTGTGTGATGAGTGCATGAAAGTGCACTCTGAACAGTTTTATAACCATCTCAATTGCTTGATTATTATCCTTAATCAACATCTTTATTACTATTTTTATATATATATGTTGCTTCACATAGTTGTTTGGAAAATGCAGGAAAAATGATCAAAGAAGCTGAAAAAATTACATGGATCAACTTGAAATATTAACCTGTACCTTTTCATGAATAACCAGATTATGTGCCATATATGGTTGGAAAGCTCTTGAAGTCTAGTTTCTGGATAATTTTACGGTTCGTGGTTCCGAGTTTTCTGATCGCTCACAAACGTTGTCGTTAAAACTTTGCCAACTCAATCAAATATAAATTTATAATCCTTATTCAATCACTACACTACTAGGTAGAAATAACGGTGAAGTCGGGAGTCGATCCACAGGGAAAACGTTGGAAACTGAAATCAATTCTCAAAACCCTAAAACTAAGGAAAAGAATCAAAGATAGAATAGAGTTATCTAAACTAATAAATAAAAAAGATAAAAGGTTGATCAATTTGAATCAATAGAGTAGTTACTTAGGAATTACTCAATCCACCCTAGTTTCATTATTAGTCTTCTCTAGTTATCATCTTATTCCATTTTCTCAACATTATGGATCATATGGCTACAAGCTCACATGAATCCCTAAAAGAAAGTTAATGTTCCCAACGGCATACCTATCTTTGCTTGGCATAGATTGTCTCTGGTCCTACGATTACCTTAAATTATACTACTTCTAATGACCTTGGCACAACCTATCTTCGCGTAGCATAGCTTATCTCAAAGGCAAACCAATAACTTCATGAGAACCATCTCATAAATCTCTACAATCAATCACAGAAATCATGTAGAACTGAAAATACGTCAAGGAACTCTGTTCCCTCAACTCTATTAACAATAAAACTATATTTATGAGATCATGTTGAGAAGAAGTTTACAAGAATCAAACTAAAGAAAAACCAAAACTACACTAGGGTTTCATGAATAATCCTAAGTACAAGAATTAGCAACTTATCTTTTGAATGAAAGCCATCGGGTTAGAATATGAAGCTGTCACCATCCACATCCTCTCCTTGTTCTTCTTCCTCCTCCAAAGATTGTCAAAAAGATGAGAAATTCGGCTGGAAAAGACCGTTTAAATAGAGAAACCCTAAACTTGGACTTAAGAGTCCTATCTAGACTTAAACTTTGACTTTCCTCTTTTCGTATTTCAACTCCTATTCAGGATTCCAAATTTAACTCAATTCTGGCGCTAATTGGCTTGGAATCTGAGAACGTCATTAACAAGAAAGTTTTAGATCTTCAAGTCTTCTATCATATCCCAAAGATTTTATAATATTTAGACTTATAGGGAATATTTGATGAATATTCTTCTGAACTTCGACGAACCCGTTTTCAAACAGCTGTATATCTTAATAGTCTTCAAAACTGGTATTAATCTGTATTGAATCTCGCCAAGTATCCAACATGAAAGTTGTTCACCTCTGCGTCTTCTACTACTTGTCAAAGTTTCAGAATATTTAGATTTTTGTAAAATATTTGGCGAATATATTACTGAAGGCCGACGAAGCAGTTTATTTAGTCATTTTAGCTGAATTTCTTGCATTTCTTCTCAAAGTATAATTAAACCTGAAATCAACTAACAAGCTATTAAATACAATTACTCTAGGCATAACAAAGCTAAGTTAAGGGGTTTAATTAGGAATAATTATTGACTTATCATTTCCTAGAGAAAGTTACGGCAATTTTAGTACCAATAGTGAGGTCTAGATGGCAAAACAGTAAATACTCAGAAAAGCATGATCGATTCGACACCGATAGTAGGATCGATCCATCTTCGCGCAGACCTGACAGAACGCATACTTTTCAGATGATCTCAGTATGATCGGTCCTACTATCCATCCTACTGAGCAAGATCGATCCGACACCCATGGACGGATCGATCCGACGAGGGCGTAGCCAGAAATTGAAGATTTTGATGCAACAGATCGATCCTATACCTATGGAAGGATCAATCCTACTATCCCAGAGAAGAAAATCGACGGTTTAGATCTAATCCGAGGATGGAGACACTTAAGGCTATAAATATGACTCTTTCTAGGGTTTGAGGGGGGCGTTTTGGCAGCGTTTGGAAGAGAGGAGACTGGTTCAAGGCTTGGTTTTCTTTTCTTTTTCTCATCTTATTTCTTCATTAGTTTTGTTTCCCTCATGACGAACATGAGTGGCTAGTTTCTTCTCTAAGGTACCGATGTAGCCCTAACTGAATCATTCTATGTTATTGGATCATGATTATTTAATCAGTTTATTTTCCTTGTTTCATTCATTATTATAACTGAGATCTTAAATACATTTATCTGGCCAATAGAAGTATTATAGATTGTTTAATGTGAGATTGGGTGAGTGTTCATTTCCTAATCTTACAGGATCTATGAATGAATGAGTTTATGTCAAAGCCGGGTTCAAGCTAAGACTATTCTTGGTTCATGATTTTCTTCAGAGCTTAATGGATTCTTGGTTAACACTTAGTTATGGGTGAAGCTCTAAGAGGGGAGGTTTATCTTAGGGTTTATACGTTAAAATCAACTATGAAAATCTAAATAGGAGCAGTCTAATTAAATCATATGCTTGCTAGAGATAAGTGCAGATATTATGTTTAAAACAGTGGATATGAGATGAGAATTAGAGAGATTGCACCAGATTTATAGTGGTTCGGCAAACCTTGCCAACGTCCACTTCACTCAAGGTCCTCCTTGAGGTTCCACTACTTGGAAGGCCTCTTACAAGTTGTCCACCAAGCTTCCGGGTACTTGGCAACCTATCCACCAAGCTTATGGATGCTTGGCAACCTTACCATCACTCTAATATCTCTCTAAGATATTTCTCTCAAAGTCTACTTCACACTTGAAGTAGTTTTACAAAGGTTTAGCTCACTAATAAGAGATAGAAATTAGTAGAATATGATTACAATAATCCCTTAGCTTCCTCTAAGTCCTTGGCAAGTTTGTTGCCCTTTCCCTTTTATAGCTGAGCTTCAAAGCCCTCCAAATAGCCTCCTAACGGCTAGTTTCTGCTCCTGTAACGGCTCTTTAACGGCTCTTTTCTGGGCTCACGGTCGACCGTAGCATCGTCCGCGACAACGTCCGCCAGGTTCTTCTTGAGCCACGGTCGATCCACCTATCGACCGTCAAGCCTCCATCCCATCGACCGTGACATCGTCCGTCAGGCTCTGTTGTGAAAACCGCTTCCCACGGTCGATACACCGATCAACCGTCGCTCCTTTGAACCAAGTTACATAGGTTACGGTCGATCGGTCCATCGACCGTCACATCGACCGTCAGCCTATTTTCCCAGAACATCTTCCGTGGTTGATCCACGCATCAATCGCCATACCCCACGGTCGATCCATGCAACGTCCATCGCATCGACCGTCAGTACAAAAACACATTTAATATGATTGAATGCTTTTCAAATTAAGGGATATTAATATTAAATCATTGTTTTATCATCAAACATATATTGACATCATCAAAACAACATTTGGGCTAACAATGGATTCATTAGCTAGTGTTAATTGAGGGTACTTGGTGAAGACCGCGGCCAAACGGATCATCATACCGGAAGAATGAACCCTTGGAATTAAACTGAGATTTTATTGATTCAATACATAGAATGAGGATGTTATGGTGAAATCGGAACTTTAGTATTCATCCATCATATTTTCATCATTTTTTTATTTCGTTATTAGATCATCTATTTTCGAGACTTCATATTTCTTATTTTCCCTTCCTTATTTTCTTTCTTTTATGTTCTTTAGCATTTTACTCTAATAATCTCTACAAATCTCTGTGGGTACGATACTCGTCTTGCTGCTATACTGATGACACCGATTTGTATACTTGCGAGATATAAAATTTATTCATCAAGTTTTTTGGCGCCGTTGCCGGGGAGTGATTCCCCAACAAGTGGTATCCGAGATCAAGCCAGTGGAGATTCCGACCCCTGCAAAGCCCGCTCCTTTCTCGATGGTTTATCTAGTCAGGAGGAGGACTACTTCTCGTCACCCCTCAACTGGTTAGGACTGTAGCCCCGCCAAAAGGTGACGCTAAGGAAGATCCCTAACAGCTGCCAGTGAGGGTATCCTCGAACCAGTGCCATGTGATGAAGAAGAGGGTCGAGCTCTCCCAGGGTTACTACGCCACCTCCCATGGCAACTCTTCCTCCATTCTGAAACGCCCGTGATGAGTGCATGAAAATGCACTCTTAACAGTCTTATAACTATCTCAATTGCTAGATTATTTTCCTTAATCAACATCTTTATTACTATTTTTATATCTATATGTTGCTTCACATAGTTGTTTGGAAAATGCAGGAAAAAGGAGCAAAGAAGCTGAAAAGATTATATGGATCAACTTGAAAGATTAAACTGTACCTGTTCATGAAGAACCAGATGATGGGCTATATATGGTTGGAAAGCTCTTAAAGTCTAGTTTTTGGAGAATTTTACGGTTCGTGATTCAGACTTTCATAGAGGAAGTTACGGCAATTTTAGTACCAATGACGCAGTCTGGATGGCAAAACAGTAAATACTCAGGGAGTCCGATCGATCGAACACTTGGAGTGGGATCGATCGGACTCGGGAATTAAATCCTGACAGAACGTATGCTTTTCAGATGATCATAGTCAGATCGATCCTACTGACGGATCGATCCCATACCCATGGTGGGATCGATCCGACTCGGGCGTAGCCAGAAATTGAGGATTTTAATGAGTCAGATCGATCCGACACCCCTGGTGGGATCGATCTTACTATCCCAGTGAAGAAAAGCAACGGTTTAGATCTAATCCGTGGATGGAGACACTTAAGGCTATAAATAGAACTCTTTCTAGGGTTTGAGGGGGACTTTTTGGCAGCGTTTGGAGAAGAGGAGGCTGGTTCAAGGCTTGGTTTTCTTTTCTTATTTCTTCTTTATTTCTTCATTAGTTTTGTTGCCCTCATGACAAACATGAGTGGCTAGTTCTTCTGTAAGGTACCGATGTAGCCTAACTGAATCATTCTATGTTATTGGATCATATTTATTTAATCAGTTTATATTTCTTGTTTCATTCATTATTATAACTGAGATCTTAAATACCTTTATCTGGCCAATAGAAGTATTATAAATTGTTTTATGTGAGATTGGGTGAGGGTTCATTCCCTAATCTTGCAAGATCTATGAATGAATGAGTTTATGTCAAAGCCGGGTTCAAGCTAAGACTATTCTTGGTTCATGATTGTTCTTCAGAGCTTAATGGATTCTTGGTTAACACTTAGTTATGGGTTCATTAGTTAGGGTTAATTGGGGGTACTTGGTGAAGACCGCGATCGAACGGATCATCATACCGGAAGAGCGAGCCCTTGGAATTAAACTGAGATCTTGATTGATTCAATGCATAGAATGAGGATATTATGGTGAAATCGGAACATTAGTATTCATCTATCATATTTCCATCATTTTCTTATTTCATTATTAAATCATCTATTTTCGGGACTTCATATTTCTTATTTTCCCTTTCTTATTTTCTTTCTTTTCTGCTCTTTAGCGTTTTACTTTAATAATCTCAACAAATCTCTGTGGGTACGATACTCGTCTTGCTACTATACTGATTGCACCGATTCGTATACTTGCGAGATATAAAATTTATTCATCAGCCCGCTAGAGAAAGATTGGGAGACGGAGTTCAGTGATGCGGAGTCATCATCTTGCTCGAACTTCTGAGACATGTTGTCGGAGAAGATTCATCCTCGACCTAACTCCATACGCATCGGCGAGCTCGACTGCCAAATGGCCGATTGCAACATGACCTTCACTTTGCCAGTCGTCTTCTCCAACAAGGGAGTCCAAGTCTATCACCTGGAAGGGGACGTCGAGGACACTGAATCCTTGGGGCAGATCATGGTCTCTGACGATGTCCCGAAGTAAAAGCTCGCCAATGTCGACCTCGGGGCAACCGCCATCACTTCTTCCAAAGCCGGTACGCAATCTACTCCAAATCCCTTTGATTTCTTCCTTAAGAAACCCAAGAAAACTTATAGGGAGCACTTGAAAGCACTTTATGTTAGAGCAAGACTCGATGGAGTCATTGTGCCTCGAGTCTTAATTGACAACGGCTCAATCATCAGCCTACTACCCGAAGCTATGCTGACGCCTATGGGCAAGACACCCTCTGACATGTTTCCCACGGAAACAAAGATCCATTACTTTACAGACCGATCGACTATGGCCATCGGGGTTCTCCCTATGAAGGTCATGGTCAGAGGCACCGTGTCCACTACTACTTTCTTTGTGGTCAACACAAAGGTGAGCTACAACGCTCTGCTCGGATGCGATTGGCTCCACGCCAACGCATGCGTCCCATCTTCACTCCATCAAGTACTGATACTATGGAATAAAAATCATCTAGAAATTGTGCACGCAGATCGACAACCACTCATGGTCCATTCCAACTATATAGGGGCCCTAGAAAACTCCGGCCCTATGGAGATGTATCAAGGGTGCTTCACCCGCACAGAGGAAGACCTCGACACAGAGGACATCACATCGGTATGGGAGAATCTCGAGCAATGTGCCATCTCCAAAGACCCTGCCGTTCAGCAAGCTGGGGAAGGCGGAGATGAACCATCGACGCCCCATGAATAGTCTCTTACCGCCAAGGGAAGGGCTCGAGGATATCCAAGCCTCGCCCGCGAAGGGCAAACCCCTACTAGGAAAACGTATGGTTGAAGCGTCAGCCGAGCTAACCAAGATCGCGAGAGCCGCCATCTCAAGGTTCGAGACTCATCTCATCGAGCAAGGGCCGAAGTCAAGCACTCCGTCGGGCTGGGAGGACGTGCAAGCAAATGGAACAGGCCTCGACACATCGGAGCCGGACCTCGACGTAGGAGAGGCCCCCGAGCCTGAGGAGACCCCTGAAGACATCGAGCGGCAGCTTAAGTTAGTCGATGTATATAAGTTCCCATATTTCCCTAAAGTCGCACCCTCGAGTGCCGACCGTCATGTATTTACTAAGTTGGTCTCACCCGACTTAGATTTTCCTGCTTTCTCTAATGTAACATCTCCGGACGTACTCGAGGAGGTTAATCTCGGGACACCCGAGTCCCCTCGAGTTACTTTTGTAAATAGAGCTCTCGATTGTGAAATGAAAGAGGCTTTCTCAATTCTCTTGCACGAGTTCAAAGATTGCTTCACATGAGACTATAATGAGATGTCTGGCCTTAGTCACGATCTAGTCAAACATCGACTGCCAATCAAGCCCGGATACAAACCAGTGAAGCAGGCTCCTCGAAGGCTCTATGTCACGCTCCGGCCCAGAAAACCCATCCGGACCGGGATATAAGGGGAGGGACCTACACCTGTTCACTTCCAATCTGGCACGATACAAACAATTACCACACATAATTTAAACATTTGACTTCTGATGGCATAAATGTAATCTAAGAACATACTATTCCATTAACATAAGAGTTGTACATATCTAAATCAAAATTATCCAAAGATGGAGAATTATATATATAAACTTATCCTCGAGGGATACTGTATACAAAACTACAAACTGTACAATCCGATCCTCAGTGAACTCAATGTGGAAGCTTCTTGAGGGCATTGATATAGACCTGGGACTGGGAATGTGGAAGCTTTTTATTTGCTTTTCTGTATTGGTGTACTATTTAACTATGGACACCAAGCTGGAAAAGGTTTCGAACAGATGAGAGGCTGTTAGGTTTTACTACTCTTTTCCAAAAGGTTTGATCAGAATAAAATTTCCATGCAGAGAATTTTTTAATCATGTCTTTCATCCAATAGAATAATAATTTTTTTTCATTATTTAGTCATGTGTCATTATGGATATAGTTGGAATATTCTATTACCTTGCTAAAGAGAGATTTTTGGGTTAAGCAATTGGGAGGATGTTAAAAAAAATTGAGATTGGTTAAGCAATTGGGAGGATGTTGAGCAATTGGGAGGATTTTTGGGTCAGCTATAATCATACAGTAGTTTTGAGATTGGTTGTCTTTAATAGCAACATTCTTTGTTAGCCTAAAGAAACTAACACTATTGGGAGGATGTTAAAAAAAATTGTCAACTTTGGAATGCTAAAAAAAAATTCTTGGGTTAACCAAGGGCAAATTAATTGAACAAGCCATGTAAATGGTGGACTTCAGTATTTGCATAAGCTATGGAAAATTAATTGAAAATATTAACTGAATGAAGTTTGGGAAGTTTGAGATATAATATGCTTACTACTGTATGATTGAAAAAAGAAAGTAATCAAGAACTGATAATATAATATGTCTACTACTGTATGAATGAGAAGAGGGATGTGATAACTTCTACTGCATGTTGGACTGGACTGGTGTCTGTGCTTGCAGGCGCTTCTTGGCTTATGGGCCCTCTAAGGTTTCTTAAACTCTATGGAGATCCCTGCTTGGTAAGTTAATTTTATACCTTTCATTCTTGATGCTTAGGCTTCATAGATATTGTTCTGGAAGTCTTTCGGTTATGATGTTTGCAATGAACTTTATTTGGGATGCAGATTTTTGTGATGTGGCTGGACCTTGCATCACCATGGAGGTGATAAGCTTCCATGGTATCGAGGGAAGGTATGTAACCATACCAAATTTTAAAAAACTTCCATAATCTCTGAGCAACGATTGCCAAGAATATTTTTGGCCAAAAAGCAGTTTGGTACCCTGTAGTTTCCATATTTTGCAGTTTCATACCACGTACTTTTAAAATGATAAAAACATACCTCAAGTTACAATAGTGTACATTTTAGTACCAGCCAGCTAACTCCGTTAATGGCATTTGACAAAAAATCATTTTTTATGTTAATTTTGACCGTTTAATCAATTTTGACCATGTGTTTAGCCTTCTGATCTCGATACGATGCTCCCCCGGTCACCTCCTCCGGCGACGGAGGTCCACCCGTTCAAGAAGCCCAAGGCATCCTTATCATCCCCTTCCGGCCACCATTTTTCGGCGTGGGTCTTCGCCGCCGTCCTCGCCCTCCAAGTCCTGCTCCTCCTCTCCGCCCGTTCCATCGACTCCCGCGGCCGCCTCACCTTCGCTCCTTCACATTCGCCGGCCATGGACACCGCCCACGCTTGCCCCTGCGGCCTCGTCTACGTCTACTCCCTCCCGGCTGTCTTCAACCACGACGTCCTACAAAGCCACGCCACGCTCTCCAACGACGGACTTGGACGCACCGTTCTCGGAGCCAGACTCGCGGGCTTAGTTCCTCCCGCCCTCCTCTCCGCCTGGCATGCCACCGCCGCCGTCGCATTCTCGCCCACCAATGCCGCACCTTAAACTCCTCCGCGGCCGCCGCCTTCTACGTTCCCTTCTACGCCGGCCTCGCCGTCGGCCCCATTCTCTTCTCCCCCAATGCTACCTCCTCCGACCGTGACCACATTTGCGCCGTCCTGCTCCAGTGGCTCACCGCCCAGGCCCCATATACCCACTCCGGCGGGCTAGACCACTACATGGTCCTCGGCCGCATCACCTGGGACTTCCGTCGATCACGCGACGGGGACTGGGGTTCCAGCTTCCTCCACATGAAGGGCATGGAGAACGTGACGCGGCTGCTCATCGAGCGAAACCCATGGGATGACCGCGACGTGGGCGTCCCCTATCCCACCGGCTTCCACCCCCATTTCGCCGCCAAACTCCGCCAATGGCAGCGCTTCGTCCTGAGTCGATCCCGTTCGACCCTTTTCAGCTTCGCCGGAGCAGCGCGACCGGGGTTCAAGGACGACTTCCGATCTCTGCTCCTCGAGGAATGCAAGCGCTCCGCCGACGCGTGCCGGGCAGTGGACTGTAGTGGCGGGCGGTGCGGGAATGGGAGCACTGAGATGATGCCGAGGCTGGTATACGCCGGAGTGGAAGCTGGTCTTGGGGACGGCGTTAAGGATGCATTCGACGTGGCCCTCGATGGGGTGCTCCGTCGGAGGTGAGCTTCAGGGCAGCCTCTGGTACCCTTTCTCTCTCACAACCATTGCCACATCAGCTAAAAAATTGCCACATCAGCTAAAACATGGTCAAAATTGATTAAACCCAGTCAAAAATAATAAAAAATTGGTTTACCGTCAAATGGACTAACGGAGTTAGCCGGTTGGTACTAAACTGCACAGTTTGGTAACTTTGGAGTATTGTTTTGCTATTTTTAAACTACGTGGTACTAAACTGCAAAATCATGAAACTACAGGGTACCAAAGTGCTTTTTGGCCAATATTTTTTATACCTGGTTTTTGAAGCATTTTCCTTTGAAATTTTTTCCAGTGTGGCTTTCGGCCTTTTAAATTGTGGTAGATATGAATGAGGCCCTCTGTAACCACGTATAGGCTAGCTTGAAGTTTACAAAACTTGGATTGGCCCTTTTCTACATGAGCATTAACTGCTTAAGCAACAAGTCATGTTTTCCTTCATGTGAGCCAGCTTTCAAGTTTGGTTGGTTCCCTTTGCACCAAGTGATTAAGCAATTGCTCACTTATTATTTCAAGCCTTCATGCGTCAAGGTTGTGCTGCATATTGTACCTGATTTTGTGTGAAAAAGGGCTAAACTTATGACAATTATACTTCGGAGAAGGTCTATGCATATTGTACAGCATGGTGTTTTTACCTTCCTTCCCCGTGTTCCAAAGATACATATAGTAGTTGCTCCTTTGAATGCTAATATTTATCCATCTATTATGTGCGCTAGCGTTACATGGAATGGGAAGCTGATTTTCCAACTCTCTGGCTTTCCAGCAGCTGCGAAGAACTGATAATTGTTGCTAATTACATGAAAATCCTCATTAATGACAATAAATGCAGATGAAAATGTATATGTTGCTGTAGCTGTCTGGTAATGTTCAGTGGTTATGGACCATATCTTTTTGTGAACCAATATTTTTGCTCTTCCTGTTGGGCCAAATCTTTTGCTTTGACCTACTGCTTTTGGACTAGAAATTGAAAACAGAAAGTAATCTGCTTACTGCTATATGATTAATGTAATAGTGACATGCTTACTGCTCGATGATTATAGCTGACAAACTCATAAGAAAAATTCTCTTCTTAATCTGTTCATTTTAGTTATATCTTTTAAAGCTTAGCATAATGCATGGATAATAGATGATAATTGCTACCTTTTGTTTATTTCTCTTCTTCTCCAAGTACAAACCAAGGGATTCTAGCTGACATCTATGAAACTTGAGCAGTTTAGTTTTTTCCCTACTTCAATTTTCAGCTGAAACCCCTATTCTGTCTCACCATTGGTTCAACTGGAATGTGACTTGCTAATTCCCCTCAAAATGGTGATTTAAAGTTCCACTGGAATGCAGCTTCACCAATAGGGGATGATGCCTTCAACACCATCTTCTAGGTGGTAATCATGTGAGCTGCAAGAGCATGTTTCCATTGCTTCGTATTGCTGTGGCCACTATGTTAATAATACATAATGTATAGAAATCAAAGTCATGGCTTTTGCTATGGTTATAAATGGTTCTAATTGGAAAACAGATATCATTGTGGCTATCATGTTTCCATTGCTTCGTTTCTCTCGATTGATACAAGAGCCATGGAGAAGTGATTGTATTAAGTGAAATCAGAATCTCTTTATTTTTTATTTTGTTTGAAGTTGTGGTTCGTGGGGATCGTGGTAACTTTGGAACTGTTTGTGTGGATTGTGGAGCAATGTTTGCCACGGGGATAATGTTAGCCCATTTTATAGTGATTAAATTTCTGTATTTGCAAAATGTTGTAGAATTATCTCAATCGTGATAAGTAGCTTGATGAATGTAATAGTTTTTTAATGGTGATTTCTCCATCGTGATAAGTAGCTTGATGAATGTAATTGAATGTAACAGTTTTTTATTTGTCTTCTTCATGATAGCTATATAAATTGTTGCAGTTATGGTTTGTGGGGACAAGGTTTGCCCCGGGGACAATGTTCGCCCCTTTTATAGCTTTAATTTTTATATTTCAGGAATTTTGTATAACTGTCTCATTTAGCCCTCTGTACAGGGGAAGTTTTGTCAAAAAATTTTGAAAGGAACTCTAATCATCCGTGTCATAGGCACGGGCATTCACTAGTATAATATAATCCTCGAAGGATGTCTACATACAAAAATTGCAAAAAGTACAGTAGAGTCCCCAGAAACCCTCAAATGCTACGGTAGGAGTGAGCGATAAGCTCAGCAAGATTCTAATCTACAACACTCACAAAGGAAAGGGAACAATAAAGTCCCATATTTTATCTCATCTCTAGGGGAAAACACATGTCACGAACACCGCCTACCCCTGGGCACGCACTCTGATGACCTCTACTGTTAACAGTCATTCCTCTCAACAACCAAGCGCTCCAGCGCTGAAACAACAGGGCGTAGGACACAGGGTGGTTCGTAACTTCCCTAATACTGGAACTGAGACTAAGTCTAAAATCTAGGACGACCTCTACACATTAATCAGAGTAATTTACAGCCAACTAGATAATAACTTTGATAACATAAGACTACCCAATTTCGATCCTTCGACTAAATCCGAGCTGTCCGAGCCCTCGGATTAGCGATCAACTCATCACCCACGTCCTAACCTTTATGCTTCTAATGCAATCAAATGCATGCAATGCTCATACTCACATAAATAACATTAGAAGCATGCAACAAGATGTCACAATAATATACAAGGCTGGTGTAGCATACAGCTGGCCAAAAAGGGTAGACATAGCAACGGTCTACGAAAAGCGAATAAATAGGCGCAACGGCCTACAAGTCTCCACGAGACTAAACAAACAATCTAATATATTATTTAATCGGCATTAAGACGGCGCACATGGGCTGTCCACCAAAATTCTACATTGGGGGTACAACCCCGGCCAAACAAACAGTAATTACAACAATAAGCAGTTTATAATAACGCATAAAGCCTAGGGCGCACCTTCAGCCCAACTATTCTACACATCCCAAGGGGCATGACATCCTTGGCTTAACCACAAGCCATACACAGGGCTTATTTTTGGGATCGAAAATATATACACATGAAGATCGAAAAGCTTGAATTGTCGAATTAAAACTAACGATACTATTAACTTCGAAGGATCCTAACTTTCAATCTAACTGTCCGATTGATGTGAAACTTGATATGCCTACTAATTGACATACCCCGAATCACATATCCAAATAATTGGATCAATCGGATGAAAACAAATCGACAAAAACCAACAATTTCAGTTTAAACTCAAATTTGATAAACAACTCAAAATCCATTTAAAAATTCTTCAGATTGAAACAAAAATTTGCAGATCAATTCCAAAGAGCACTAAGATCAACATATTAAAAAATCAAATCAATTGGATAACGCAAATCCACTTGATTTCACTAATTGAACTAACTGCTCTGTTCTGCACAGTCCGGCCATTTAATTTAGTAATAATCATACATAAATCCCAAAAATAGGAAACCAGTTGGAATTGAAAGATAACTCAGAGATAAACAATGCTCATGTTGAAGATCAACTAAGATCATGCACGTACAGGCCAAAAATCAAGTTAGAACATAGCTATTTCTGCTAGAACAAAAATCGAATTAAAATCGGGGAAAAACTTGCATAAATCCGGCTTAAATCCAAATCAATTCATTCCAAACTTCAATCAGCTATTCAATACACCGAGGAGCATCATCTAACACAAAGAAATCAAAGGAACAAGCATCTAATCAACCTAGAAACACCAAATCAAGCCTTAAGTGAAGAATCCTACCTTTCTACGCTAATCCATGATTAATCCTTGATTAATCCGGGCTTGGAAGGTATGGATCTGATCCTTCCCTTGCTGCCGACCTCCCCAAGCCTCTGGAATAAGCTTTCCACAAGAATTGAAGCTAACTGGGGAGAGAAGGATGAAGAAAAAAAAGAGAGAAAACAGAGCCTTTGCGGGCTCTTATAGAACTCAAGTCCGATTGATCGGTCAACAGTACCGATCCGTCCGACTAGGTTGATTCAACGTCCTTATCCGAACACGTCAACGTCAGTGCCTACCTCGAATCCGATCGATCGTTACCAGAACCGATCGATCGTCCGTCCCATGGACCGATCGATCGCCCCTGGGCTGACAGCTGTCCCAAAAACCAGCTGTCCAATCCCAAGCTCGCCTAACGTTCTAACATGCACATATATCATCCATTGGGCTCTGTGTGTGCACTACGCGGGTGTAAAACCGACCGCCAATGTACAATTTACCAAATTGCTCTTGGGGTCCAAAAACAGTAATGCGATCAACCGATCGCAAACCAAGGCTAACAAAGCGAAACCACAAAACCAGACCCTCGACCCAACGCGGTCGGATAGGGTTGGAGGTACGGGTCCTCACAGGTCCATCCGGAAGCAGGAAGCAATTATATTCAATGCTCCAAAAACAGATAAGAGATAGCAGCAACGGGTCGTCAGCGGGTTGATAAGGGAGACGAATAGTATCTTCAAGCTGCATCATCCTCACTTGACTCTGTCCCTTCGGGTCAGCCATCACTCTCCCAATCCACTCCTCGAAGTCCCTATCAGAAGCAGGCCATCCCTTTTGGATTCTTCCATGAACCTATTGATCAAAAGAGGGAGGCGGGTCCCAACTTTTCGAAAAGAACGCCTTTTGAAGAGGGAATCATTACCTAGCCCATAATACTTATCATCAATCAAATCTTTTCGCTCAAAAAAGACATTCGGAAGCAGAGTGGCATCCTCTTCTTCATCCAAAAACTTCTCGAAGAACTTGGCAGAAGGGCGTGAGAAGTCAAGGCATGAGGACACCTTTGTTTGTCATGGGCTGCATGTCCCTCTAGTTTACTGGCTTCCCCAAACATTTCATAAGTACCCTTAATTAACAATAATTAACAATCTCAAAAGATATAATATAATAAGATTTCAAAAGCTCAAAGGGTACATTCATATACATCACACTCCCGTATGAGGCTATCTAAACAGAAAGGGTATAGATGACGATCACCGCTCTTCAAGCACCGCCAGACGCCGCCGTGCCACCAAACACCTGCCCGGTAGGGGCCACCGAAGAAGAGCCAATGCATGCACCTACAAAAAGCAGCCCAGATAGGAGTGAGCACTAAGCTCAATAGGGTTCTACACTACGACACACAGAAAGGAGGGAACACAACAGTGTCGCCCTCAAGCTAGGCCTAGGTGTTCTACGGGGTCTCATAACCCCACCAGTGTCTCAAGGTATCCAACCATGGTCACCCTACAGAACTGGGCCCATCTCAAGGACGAAGACACTGCTGGGCAGGACAAGTCTCTGCCGGGCAGGCACACCCTCTGCCCAAGGATGGAACAACGACACCGGTTGCACCCTCAGCACCTGGCTCGAGGCCGACACAACCTCTAAACCTCAATCAAGATGTATTCAAGTCATCTAAGCCTATCATCGATATCGATTGAATACTACAATCCAACCTGGACCTTGCTACCCGCCACGGTCCTAGAGCTAAATTTGAGCTACCCGAAAGCCTCGGATCGGCGATCAACCCATCGCCCACGCCCTATCCGTATGCATCTAATGCACAATCAAAATGCATGCTATGATCATGCGTAGGTAAGAGGTAAGCATGCAACAATATAATAAAATAACAAACAGGTCTAACTGGACTGCTGCAGCGATATCAACGACCGCTGCCAGCCAATCCGCACCGGGTCCCGACATTACGATGGTACCACGACGTCAACCGTGAACCCCTGCAAGGGGAAGCGACCCCGAAAGCACAGATGAACATATAATATTATTTAATCATCAAGATCCCCTAATTAGAGGCTAAGCGACCTCGTCGATCCAACGTCCAAACAACGTCGGATTCGAGATCCAACTTAGACAAAACGCAGGTAAACATGCTGGGTTCGATATATCCAAAACCGAGAAACATCCAACGGCTCGATTACTGGGAAAACGCTAATCAAAACCATTAACTTCACTAATTACTTCTAATTGCTGTAACGCAACCCATCCGATTCATAGGAAAAACATAAAATTATGCAACTAGTTGGACCTGAGAGTAGACCCAACAATCTACAACTCTCATGTTCATCATAAATCAAGATCATGATGTACAAACCGGAAAATACGCCGTAAGTTGGTTGTTCTTCAAGAACAGCAAAACCAGAAAAATCCGAGTTTAAACATGCTAAAATCCTACTAAAATCTCAATCAAATCATATGAAACTCAAATCAGTAATTAAGCTAACCTAGATACACAATACAACACCAAGAACACCCAGATCCACTGACTAGATTAAGAGAAAACCCATAATAAACCCATGTAGGAAGAAACCTACCGAACTAAGCAAAGCTCGGCTGAATCCCCGCTATTTGAACACCAATCTAGCTTCAAACCAAGCCACAGATCTTTCTCACGCTGCCACGAATCCAACGAGCCCTCAACCACTGAATTTGATGGCCAGAGGAGGGAGAACGGAGGGAAGGAAGGACGGCTGGAAACAAGGGAAACAGAACCGCGGGAAAGAAGAAGGAAGAAGGAAGAAGAAGAAGAAGAAGAAGAAGAAGAAGAAGAAGAAGAAGAAGAAGAGAGTAGAAAGGAGGAAGAGGATAAGTGAGAGGAGAGAAGGTCTTTCTTCTCACCTCTGATAGTGGAGAGCGACGGCCAATGGCGACCGTCCACTCAGAAAACCCACCGCCTCAACTTCCTAGCACTAAAACATCGATCTTCTTAGTAAGGGAAGATCGATCCCTTTCGCCCAGAAAGCCAAACTTGGACTAAAACACAAGCCCAAGCCCGGATCTTCCGATCCCGGGTCCACCTAACCATTCTAATCAAATACTAACATAAACACAGTCAGTGTGCGCACACGTGGGTTCAACAAACCGACCAGGCGCAATTTACCAAATTGCCCTTGCGGTCCACAACAAGCCACGGGCTCGACCCAGACGGTCGATCCAAGAGTAGAGGGACAGGTCCTCACACTGCAGGCCCAGCTAGCTTGCGGGCCATATAAGGCTGCATGCCCATGCAACATCTCCCTTTGATTCACCCATATTCGTTGGGTTGCGGCCCAATATAGGGTGTGGGCTCCTGGCCGTCCCACCTGCGGCACCCGTGTAACCCAGCCCGTCATGTCCACCCGCCGCTTAGTGTGGGGCTTTGCGCTACTATGTGGTGCTACGGTCGATCTATGGGGGTCGACCGCAGCTCTATGGTCAAGGTAATTTGGGCTCCCCTACTATAACTCCAGAGTTTTGGTACGAGTGGTTAGCTCGTGGATCCTGAACTCACAACCTTGTTTCCTTGGGACAAAGACGCTGAGCTCTCGGAACCAGACATGGTAAACACTTAGAGTCATCAAGGGTTGCAAGGCTGAGAGTCAAAGAAACCAGAGAAGACTTGGAAACAATGGATATAGATGCAAAGCAATACAATCCCACAAACATAGGGATTCAAATCCTTGATCAAGCCTCGGAAAGACGTTTTTGCCCGTACATCACTTCGGATCACGTCACGGGACAAAAAGGGGGGCAGTTGTGTTACCGAGAAAAATACTCAAATGACGGTTGGCGTATACCCATCATATCAAGCGATCAACTACCGTTGATTCGAACGCGTAGCATCCATCTAACGGGTTATAAATATAACGCCTGCAGTATCATACGAACACATGGGCCACATCCCCACGATCTATCTAACCACTCTTCAAAAGCAGAAGCGTAGGAAGTGGAACCAAAGATCGGTTGAACAGTTATCCTAAACTGGCCACACGTCAAGATGTCAACGAGATTCGACCCACGATGAAGATTATGAAAGGTCCGTGGGTTGTTAGTCGTGGGAGACGGACAGTGACTAGCCATGTGGAGGCAGTGATGAATATAAAGCTTTGAAGACAGAGGAAGAAGCGGGCCCCCCCGCCCCCGACTCAAATCAAAATTTTTCTACTGCTTAGCTTCTTTAGACACTGTAATCCAATTTAGCATGTAATCTTAGGAGTTGCTTTCAGATATCTTCCTTGGAGATGTGATCCATCAATTGTTGTTTCAATGGAAGTAAATAGTTATTTCTTGCCTTAATTTTCTTGCCTAAATATGCCTAGGAGTAGCTTAACCACTCTAGCAGAAGCGTAATCGCCCTAGAGTAGAGCAGTTGCCCCTAGGCGTAGCTTAATCAAGTCTAAGAGTAGAATAATAGTCTCTAAGAACAGCATATTTAGTTAGGAGCAATCCCATTACTAAAATGTTATAAAAAAAATCCACTTGCATTTAGACTTAAGACTAAAAGTCCTCTTAATTGAGGCACGGTTGAATCCACACACCCTTATGATATTTGTGCGCTATGGTTGGCACACCTCACGTACCTAGCAACCACGTATTCATCTCGGGTATAATTTTTGAGCAACAGTTATTTAATTCAAATATTAATTACAAAATAAATGTGACCAGTCAAATCAGAAAACCACTAGAAAATACAGTATAGCTGCACTGAGTGATGTTGTTTGCATTAGGATAGGAGCTTGTTGATAAAGCGAACTAAATACTGATGCAGGACCAAATCCAGATCCAGACCTGACAGGGTCCGATCCGGAGCAACTCCCTAGGCGATCCGGTCAAGTTCGAACTCCATCCATCCGACTCAAATCTCCATACGACCGTGACCGTCGGATGGGCATAGCTTTCGACCCCAATGTCCGATCACGGCGTGCGACCAGCCGTTTCGACCGGCTTGACAAGCCCGACGAGATTCATCGGAGATTGAAGATCTCTCCATGACCTGAGCCTCCAAATCTCCAGATTCCTTTTCCTTTTGGTTTAATTTCTCGTTTTTGTGTAAAACTTTCCTTTTTAGACAGGTTATCGGTCTTTCTATTTTTAGCAGGTTTTCCTATTTTAATTCTGGATTGCTTCGTTAGTTATTGGGTTTGAGTGTAATTCCTCCTGTTTTGATTCCATGTGTAAGTTGGTCTCTCCTTATCCTATAAAAAGGAGTATTAGGGTTTGTAACCATGGGACTTTTGATTAGTAAAATTCGGTGGGTTTCTCCTTCTTTGAGAATCCCGGTGGTCTCTTCCGACGAGAGGCGAGACGTTTACCGTGCGCCAGACTGCGCATGCATGATACTCTGTTACCTGCAGAAGTTGACGAGCGTTTACAGCAACATGCCCCTGGCTTCACCTCTTTACGTTCAAGAGATCTCACCTTCCTTCTGACCTCCGAGAAGCCTTTGCAGTTAAGCTTGGAAGAAGCTTGGAAGCCTTCTCTAACGTACGAAAAGCAGAGGGTGTCCTCTTTACATCCTTCTATGAGCTCGAGTCCGAGGTCATAGACGCACTGCGAACGAGGCTTTGTGTCCTGTGTACACTGTTGGCCCTTGCATTCCTTTCATGCTGCTGCAAGAGAAGCCAACCAAATTATCATCAATACAGCAAGATGATAGCATCCACCACTACTTCCACACTCGCAGCCTGTGAACTCTGTGCTTTATGTGTCTCTAGGCAGCTTCTTACCAGTATCAGGAGCTCAAATGGATGAGATTGCTTTGGGTCTGCATTCAAGTGGAATTCGGTTCCTGTGGATCGCTCGCGGTGACACTTAGCGGCTGCAGGAGATGGCTGGTGGCGCGGGCTTGGTGGTGCCGTGGTGCGATCAGCTGAGGGTCTTGTGCCATCCTTCTGTTGGCGGCTTCTTGACGCAGGTGTGTGCCAATGCTCACGCTTACCCTGGTTGTGGACCAACTGATGAGTCATAAACATAACTAGAGAGTGGAGTTGGTCTGAGTTTAAAGGAAGGGGAGGAACCTGGAAACTTGATAGGAAGAAAGGTGATGCTAGCTTGTGAAGAGGTTGATGGAGTTAATGAGTTGGAGACCAGAGAGAAGCAGAGCATTGGAACTCTGGCAAATCGCTCGTGGAGCGGTGGCAGAGGATGGATCTTCTTTTAGTAGCCTTGATGCTTTTGTTAATATCATCATTCAGAACAATGAATCTAAATGCTGATTGAATGAAATTCTATCAGCATGTTAGCTTGTATTTCAATGCCATGGGGATCATTTTCCCCTGGCTGTGGGCATAAAGGAAGGAGGAACCTGGAAACTTGGATTGGAAGAAATGAGATTGATGGATTTTAATGAGCTGGAGACCAGAGAGATACGGAAGCACAGCATTGGAACTCTGGCAGATTGCTCGTGGAGCGGTGGCAGGGGATGATCGATCCTCTATTAGTAAGCGATCCTCTTTTAGTAAGCCTTGATGCTTTTGTTATATCATCATTCAGAACAATGAATCTAAATGCTGATTGAATGAAATTCTATCAGCATGTTAGCTTGTATTGAGAGGCAAGTGCCATGGGGACATTACTCACAAGATTGATATCACCAAGAACTAAAAACACCTTTCAAGTTTCCAATAGCATCATGATATTCATAACAAACCATTCGGACTCCCAAGTGTATGGACAATTCGGACTCCCAGAACTAATACTACTAGATGTAACAAAATGTTAGCACAAACACACCTTTCCCTTCATCCAGCCTGCTTCTGCTCCCGAAAAGATATCCAGCATGGACCAAAGAAAAACCCCATATGATGAGATTGACTTACTTTTTACATTCAGCACCACTTTCTTAGATCATAAAAACCAGGAACTACATACAAGTGGGAAAAGATTTTTAAAGAAATAAAGAATAATAATTCACTTCCAGTAAGCTACTGCAGTTAAACCATCATGTTGCTGTCTTCGGGTCCTGTAAGAGCTCTGCTGCTGGAGCATGCAGTGCCACAGATCCACATTCGGCACTGGAGTATTTCTTATAGACCACCTTCAGTTTGCTCTCCGATGCCAATGAATGGAAGCTCACCAGAAGTCGAGCGCAATCCCTGAATTCGAACATAAAATGATTAGCCTGCTAACTAGTCAGAACAATTTAGTCTTCAATTGGTACACCCATTTCAAGAAGCAGAGTAACATACAACAACTGTAATTCCAAAAAGCCTGTGTGGTGCTTGAGCGTTTCGGTCCATAGAGGGCTCTTCTTGAGAGTACACCGTGCCGCATAGACAGCGGAGGCAGCGATCATGGATGGGCAATACATTATTGTTGAGTATTGCGTCAGTCCCAACTCAGCAAAGAAGAAAACCATGTTCTCCATCTGCATTCAATCATTCATTAAAACTATTTCACTGGGAGATCTTCTTGAGCAGAACTTAGTATGAAGAAGCCAAAATTCTCCTCTGACCTCTTTGTCACACAATGCAGCCTTCAGGAATCGTACGAGGAACACGTAAGGAGTAGGAACAGTCAAGCACCATTCAAGTTTATTCAGAATTCCCTTCTCCTTAGCCAATATCTGCTCTCTGGTATAAGCCCTATCTGATATGCATATGAAATCATTGACCTGCACACATAGTTCTCCAAATTATTGAGACAAAAAATGGCAACATAGAACTGAAAAGGAAAAACCAGATTTAAGTTGAGATACACACCTCCGGAGCCCAAATTTCCTCGTACTTGCACGCAATGAGCATTGCGCTTACCCCTACGAGCTGCAGTTCTCTTCTCATGACTGTTTCTACTGACAGATATCGATCAATTATATGCATTGTGAGATAGAGAGTCTCAGGCATCAGCTCGAACTTATGATGTACTTCAATCAGCCAATCTGCGAGGATTGCCCTCATCTTTGCATTGATTTCCAACTGTGAATCCATGTAGTCATGGATTCGGCTCAAGTTCTGGATGGATGATTAAACCAATTGTTAGGAGATAATAACTTGCAGATACCAGAGGATGCTTATGCTATGAAAAAGTAACATCTATTTAAATGGATAAGAAAGACAATAGACCTCAGCAAGTTTGTAGAACATGTAGATATCTTCAACATAATCCGCAACAGCGAGCTGATCATCGCCATCTGATGCATCAATGTCATGAACTACTTCTTTGACTCCGCAAGCAGCCTAAGGTGAACGAACAGCACAAGAAAGAGCTCTTTATAACTGAAGATAAATAAGTTTTCATTTATAAGAAAGGTGAATGAAAACATTACCTTGCTCCGAGCAGTAAGTATTGAAGTGAGAGTCACTTTCTTCTTGGAAGACTTGCCACGAGAGCTAATCTTGTTTACGGACATTTGCTTCATTCCCTCATCTATATCGGGGCTGATCTCAATGACCACCTCAGGCTTGGGCTTGACGGTGGCCTTCGGCTTAGCTCTAGCTGCTCTGGCTCCACCCTTCCCTGCAGCTCCATCAGTAGGAATAGCCACTGACTTCTGCCAACATAGATGTAATAACCATCAGACACTAACCTTCTAAGATGGGTACAGGAAAAAAGCATATACCTTATCTGCCGCGGCTGCAGCTGCTGCTGCTTGTGCATTTGCAAGGAGTTGAGCACCAAAACTTCTGCAAGAAATTAAGAAACAAGATGAGTGAAAAACATAGATGGTATTCAAGATTGAGATTAACATGAAATAGGGAAGAACCATACCTTGTAACGGGACGAGTGATCTGAGGTTGTTGCTTTCTGATACAATACAATGAAAGGGGAAAAATGAGAACACATAAATGCTATGAAACACAATCCGCTAGGGGAATCTCAGATGATATAGTGAAGGCATTCTTACCCTTCAGGAGCCCGAACTGTGACAAGATTGCCAATGTCTCCGAGAATTCGCCTGCTCTTCCCATCTACAGCAACACCTGCTTTCTGCTTGCCCAATGGCACACCACCACCTGATGATTTCAACTTATGTTCAGTACTTAATTCTCTAGAATCATCTATCTTATTAAAGAAACCTGATGACTATTGAATGAAAGAATAAGCATATCTAATCAATTAAAGAAACTTGAAAATATCCTAAAGAAAACAAGAGAAATTAGAGAAATATAGCAGAAACAAGCATCTAGATGGATGGGAACCATGGAAATCAGAACACTAAAAGAGCATCCAACTAGAAAGGATCATCACTATCAATGAGCTGAAAAGATGTCTCTTACCGAAACAGAAAAAGAGAAGAGATCCAGGCAGCCTAAACATACAAAAAAGGCTCCCAAACGGAAATAAGAACCCAATAAAAATCCTGATAATCAAAGATCGATTCTTGCAACTATTCTTAGTAAAGATGAAAACAAAACAAGAGAAGGGTATGTTGAGGGTATGTTGACGAAGGTGTATTAAGTTGGCTTCCATTACCCAAAAAAGCCAAAGGCCCCATATCATGAGGAAACGAAGAAGACCCAGAAAACCAATCAATGTACGACATAAGATAAAGCCATAAGATAAAATCCCAAAGAAGAGGAGCTATCTCTCAAATCCTTTCAAGAAAATCCAAACAAGAAAAGTGTTTTCATCCAAAAGGCTACCCGCATCAATAAATCCCACCTTTCTGCTGCTGTGGAAGCACTGCTTGATTCCTGGTAGCCATCGCGGCCTTCTCCTCCTTCTCCTGTCCGCCTTGCCCAAAAAGCCCAGAAAGCACCGACGAAAAGAACCACTGGAGCCGACCAGCCCCCGACTCCCCACGGGCAATGTTCGCCACGGCAGCTAAGAGAGAAGAAAGGAAGAAGGGCTACGGGAACCCTCTCAGATCTCTCTCTCTCGCTCGCTCTCTCTACTCTCTACTCTCTACTCTCTACTCTCTTCTCTCTTCTGTCTTCTCCCTTGCTCCTTGAATTGGTTCTCCTTGGTGGGGGGACGAGAAGGCGAGGGCTTCTTTTTGAGGGGGTGCCTCCGCCCAACGGTCCAATTATTTTGAAATCTCAACGGTCTGATTTCGGAAGATCCGACGGCTGGGAAGGATGGGTGGTGTGAATGTGTGATTCTAGCCGTTGGGGATTAAAGAAGGAAAGTGTGGGCCTCTCTGCTAATTTGGAATCCTTAATATGATTGCTTATTATTACAAGGAAAATAAATATCACAATTAATTCTACGTTATTCTTTTTGACATGATAGATACTTGTGAGGGAACTCAGATTAAAGATTAATTGTGTTTTGTTGTATTTATTGTCAATGTTAAGATAAACAAGTAATAAATGCTGTCTATAGAAAATGATTTTATGTTTTGCTTCACTGTCCTTTTTCTCTTCCTTTTATTGAGACATAAACTGTGGGCTGAGAAAATTAAGAAGTTTTCTAGGATTGTTTTTGCCACTAAGTTGAGAAGTCTTAGGCTAAACCAAATTCCTTGGATCAATGTCACGCACAATTGACCAAATACGAGGTGACAATTTTTTTTTTTTTTGAAATGATTTCTTTCATATGACCTGTGATATTGTTAGGATCTATAGGTGCAATGTGAAATTAAACACATTTTGTGTGGGGGGCTAAGATATTAACTCTTTGTTTTTGTTTAGTTAAGCACATTACCTGTTTGATGGTCTAAATGCTCCATATATATTGACATTTGCTGCTAGTTTGATAAGCTAAACGCTCTATGTATATATTGACACATTAGACATGCACCGGTGATTTACGTGAATCCTACCCACTATCTTGTGTCGTAATTACTTTTGCTGTCTACACACTTGCAAAAAACACACCCGTCCACCGTAAACTTTTTGTACAGGTGCCATGGACATTTTTCCTCACAATATTGATGGTTGTTACCTTGGAAATTTAACCGGTCAAATAGTCAAAATCAAATTTACCTAACACTCAAGAAATCAGAAGATTGTGATACGGTCCAACTCCTTTAAATTATATTCGAACAAAGGTATCAAGTTAATTGGAAACCTAGATTACACCTAACTTAATAATTTAATGAAGAATAATTATCTAGATTAAACTTAAATTAATCTTAAACTAATCTATTGAAAATAGGAAAATTATCTAAAACTGTTATATTAGCTAGGAATTAATAAAGATCAGCCTAAATTACTAAATCAAGGTAAAAATGAATTTAAACCTATTTCTTGACTTAATCTAGATTAAAATATTAAAGCTCTTAAATTAAACTAATCTAAAGAAAACGGTAAAGATAGCTTCTAAAGAAAACGATAAATAAAGCATTTTAAAGATTTGATCCTACAGAAACTATCTAAAAACAGTATCTTAAACTACATTATGCAGAAAAGAGTAACTAAAGATTGAAGAAACGTAATCACCTCATAAAATAAAATTAACTTACATGAACATGAAACATTCTGAAAAGAAAGAACTCAGGCGCGTAGGCTCTGTGATAGATTTTTGCGATCAAAATTAAACAGTGAAAGAGAAGACTATTTATATTATAGCGGTTTAATAACTTCTACTCAGCACGTGCTCCGTTATCTTCCATCTTCCACTCTTGATAGGCCGTGTGTCCCATGTTCTCCAATGTTTCCTCGTTTATCCACATCATGGTTTGGCCGATGATGGTTGCGTCTGGTTGATGAGCTTTTTTATTATTACAATGTCATCCCTCTTGGCCGATGCTCTCTTCTTGTACATATATTCACCGTTCTTAGTTGATAACTTTCTTGTCTTTAGATAATCATCGCTCTTGGCCATTATTTTGGCTAATTGTGGCATTAGCTCAAGAACTGCCTATAGCACACGTAGATACTTTCACTTGATATAGCTATCTATAACCATAGGAGTATACAACTCTTGGTGATTGGGGAGAGTGATGGCAATGGCAAGGCCTCTGTGCCTCCAGCGTCGTGGTCCCTTCCTACTGGGGATGGGCGAATCAGGCCGGACATCTCCTGGGCTGGAGTGGTGGGTGGAGGAAGCCGCTCCTCTGCGGTCTCGAGGGAGGAGATCCGGGGCTTTGTTTAGAAGTTTCAGGATAGGGTGATCTTTGACCACGAGGAGGTGGAGAGGAGGGACAAGGAATGAGAGTTTGGCCTATTCGGGAGGTTTATGGGAGGCCGGTTCGACATCCACTTTATTCAGATTAAGCTGGCATTGCTTTAGAAGAAGTCTGGTCCTTTTCAGGTGGTGGCCCTCTCCCATGGTGTTTTCACTTTCAAGTTCTCATCGTTTGAGAATATTATTGGGTATCCCTCCTCATGAGATGAAGGTGCTTGAGGCGACGTTGAAGGGCCGACTGACGTTGGAGATGAGGGGGCATAAAGGCACAAGCTAGGCAGCGGCATTGCACGCGAGGATGTGCACAACAATCACAAGCGTGCACGCGCTGGGCAGTGGCGCATGGGTCGTTGTGCACATGGCGACGCGCAAGGGAGAGCTCGTGGGCCGTCGCATGGGTCGCTGCTGGGCGTTAGATGGTGTGATGTTTTTTTGTGAGCTTTGGAAGACACGATCGCTGCTTAGTGATTGGCGTGGGGCTCAAGACCGATGCTAGATATTGCATGCAGACGGCGACATCATTTTTTAAGAGGAGATCACATTTGGTGCCAAGGGATTATTTTTTTTTTGCATCAAGAAGAGTGCTAGGAGAAGTTGTGATGCTTGCAAAATATGAAGACTTGGAGGAGAGATGTGGAGTTGGTGGAGAAGACAACCAAAGAAAAGGAGGGCCACAGGTTTGAGAGAAAGCTAGGAGAAGTTGGGCTAGAGAGATAGCAAAAGGCTCAAGGAAGCAAGGCTTGAAAGAAAGCAGGGAGGGGAGAGGAGAGCTTTGTATGTAAAGCTTTTATATAGTATTTTTCTCCCCGTGTGGGCTTTTTCTCCTTCATATTTTTGAAGGATTTTTCCCACGTTAAAATCAGTGTCGTCTCCTTTATTGTTTTTCTTCTCTATTTTTCCTTGTTAACGATCCTGACAAGTGGTATCAGAGCTTTGGTTATGGCGGGGAAAGCCTCAACCTCTCATTTTCATGTTGAGCGGTTCGACGGGAAGAGCAATTTCAGCTTATGGCAGCAGCGGGTGAAGAACACCTTGGTGCAGCATGGTCTGTACAATGCTCTTAAGGGAAAGAAGGTAGAGGGCATGACAAATGATGATTGGGAGGAGCTCGAGATGAAGGCGGTGAGCACGATCCGGCTTATCTAGAGGATGAGATGATGTTTAATGTCATCAATGAGAACACGACTGCGGGGCTTTGGTCCAAGTTAGAGAGCTTATTCATGACCAAATCCTTGACGAACAAGTTATTCTTGAAGCAACAGTTGTACACTCTAAGGATGAAGGAAGGTTCAGATTTGATTGAGCATCTGAATACCTTCAACAAGATCATCACCCAGTTGTTGTGTGTGAATGTTACTGTGGATGATGAAAACAAGGCCCTTTTCCTGCATGAGTCGGACCCGTGGGTTTGGATGATGAAGACAATGCTTTGTTTCACGTCGGGTGCGATATGGTGACCGCATTGTTGTTTTTGGACCCCCAATGGCAATTTGGTAAAATTATGCCTTATCAGTCGGTTTCACACTCGCATAGTGCACACACGACCTTGGACTGATATATGTGATTGATTAGATTCTTAGGGACGCTTTCGATCAGAAGATCGGAGCTCGATCGAAAAAGATCAAATTATCTCAGCTTACTTTATAAACCCCCTTCTTTCCCCTCTTTCCTTCTCTCTTTCTCTCTTTTCTTTCTTTCTCTCTTTCTCTTCTCTCCCTCTTCCGATGAGAGAACCTCGGACAATAGACAGAGGAGCTCCGGCGGTTCTCCGGCGACGATGAGGGAGAAGGCCACCTGAGGTCGGATTAAGGGAGGATTAGCTAGTTTGAGGTATGGTTCTTGACCTAAACCTCTGTTTAGGTGAAATTAGGTTATTTATATGATGATTTCTTGATTTCTTTATACTAGATTGTCCCTCTAGGCTTGTTTAATAACTGATTAATGTTACATGGGATTTAATTGTGATTTAATCCGGTTTTTATGCATCTTTTCCTCAGATTGTTTCCGGATTTCTATTTTTACTAAAACTGGTCAGTTCAAGCTTAAATTTAAACTTGTGTATGCATAATCTTGGGTAACTTTCAATATGAACGTTGTAGAGCCTTGAGGCAACTTCCAAACCCCATTGATTTCATATATTTTCTGATTTTACTACGTAGTTTGGTGAATTTTATTCCAATGTGTGTCGGGACAGAGCTTTTGGAAAAAGTTGACAAATTCTTGGAAACTTTTCACATGAATTCGATCCAATTCTTGGACATGATGTCCCTAGCATGCTATTCAATATCTGACCTTGTTGATTTCAAGTTTTTACGGCGTTTGGACGTCGAATTACCAAAATTTCATTGCCTCTAATATTTTGATTACTATAGCAATCCGAATTTGGGAATTTTCTTGGATTTCGATGTTTATTCTTGTTTAATCCTTCTTGAGCTATGGAAGTAATTTTTTTAACAACCCTTAGGACTTGCATGCTTAGTTGGGTGGATTTTCGGTGACTAGATACTTGAATTTCGGCTTGTCAGTTAGTTGCTAACTCCCATGTTCAATTAGTGTTAAATTATGATTCATGCAAAGTATAGATATATGAATCTTTCTTATATGTATAATTAAGCCCTATTTGAGGCTCGTGGATGAACCAAGGGAGTCATGCCCCTTGGGAATGTTTAGATAGAATTAAGGGCCACAGGTATGCCCTACCTTATATGAATTATAATTACTTCTTACTATTGTTATTTGTCTGGACGGGGGTGTGCTCTGTTGTAGGATTTCAGTTGACGACCAGTGCATGCCATCATAATGCCGAAATTTGGATTGCATGAATTGTCGCGCCCCGACCCGCGAAAGCCCAACCGGGGCGGGTGACGTGAACCGGAACCTAACCAACGCGGAAAAAGAACGACGAGGGTTCCCTCTAACCTATTTGTCTCCCTAGCAATTCACCAAAAGCACCCTCAAATAAAACAATATAATAATGAAGCCTCGAACCACAGATTAAAACTCAAAGTGTTAAATATACAAATCCTCGGTGAGGGGAAGATTCAAAATACAACATCACTCCCGTAGGAGACTATCTAACATAAGGGTAAAAGCAGTAAACGATCACCACCTCTCAAAGTCCACCAGGCGCCGCCGCACCGCCGACCAACTGCCCAGTAGGGGCCAAGGTAGAAGAACTGACGCCTGCACCTGCAAAACGCAGCCCGGGTAGGAGTGAGCACTAAGCTCAGTAGGGATCTACACTACGCCACACAGAAGGAAGAGGGAAACGCAACAGTGTCGCCCCCAAGCAAAGCCTAGGTGTATCACAGGGGCCCCATAACCCCACCGGATACCCCTGAGAGCCCCAGTCATGGTCTTCCAGCGAACTGGTCACACACTGGGTCACACTCAGTAAGGCAGGACACGGCGCTGCCACTCACAACAGGATCCTGAGCACTGTTGGCGGATAGCACCGCTGGGTAGTCACACCTGCCACCCAAGAGTTTTAGAAGGATTGGGTACCGGCTACACCTCGACTTGGCTCGAGGCCGACACGAACTCTAAACATCAAACACAACAGTGTACCAGTCATCTAAGCCTATCATCAAGTTGACTGGACACCACAATTCAAACCGGGTCCAAACTACCCAACCCCGATCCTAGGGCTAAGTCCGAGCTTCCAGCCTCGGGACGGCGACACAAAGATCACCCAGGCCCTAACCAATGCAACTAATGCACAACAGAGGAATGCATGCTATGACATACACAGATAAGAAGTAAAGCATGCAACAGTATATCAAGCATCATATAAGTCAACCGGATCGCTGCAGCAGTACTACCAACCGCTGCAGCGGTACTACCAACCGCTGCAGCGGTACTACCAACCGCTACCAGCCGATCCGCAGCGGGTCCCGGCATTACGACGGTACCACGACCGTCAACCGCAGACTCCTGCAACGGGAAGCAACCCCGAAAACCGCTGATGAACAGTACACAATATAATATTATATTCCGAAATATAATATTATATTCAAACAACCAAAACCACTACTTAGGGTCTAATTGATCCCATCGATCCGACGTCCAAACGATGTCGGATTCAAGATCCAACTTAGTCACCAGTAGGTGTATATACCATGATCATCTTGTCCAAAACTCATAATCATCCAACGGTTGGATTAACGGGAAAACACTAATCAAAATCGTTAATCAAACTAACTTACCCATTAATTGCTGCAACGCAGCCCTTCAGCAAACAATTCATAAGAAATCGTACATACATTGGAAAAATATGAAACAAGATGGAATAGAAAGCTAACGAGTATCTCTACAACTATGATGTTTATGAAAAGCCAGGATTATCTACTCGCCGGCCGGAAAACTCGCCGCAAGCCGGCTGTTTCTCAAGAACAGCAGAAAACCCGAAATCCGAGACTAATCTTGCAAAAAACCTACTCAAATCTCAACTGATTAACATGAAACTTAAATCAGTTATTCTAACAGGTATAAGGAATCCAACAAAGCAAGGATCAACAAGATCCAACGGCTAGATCTCAAGAAAACCCGAAATGAACACAGTAGGTATAACCCTACCTAGCTGCGCTTTCCTCGGCTGATTCCCCGCGATTTGATCACCAACAAGCCTCCAAACCACTTCAGGGATCTTCCTCTAGTTGTCACGGATCCAACGAGCCAAAGAACACCCAATTTGGTGGTCGGAGGAGGGAGAACGGAAGAGGAGAAGGTGGCTGCCGGAAAAACAGGGGAAGAGCAACGTCGGGAGAGAAGAAAAGAGAAGAAGAAGAAGGAAGGAAGGGAAGAAGAAAAGGAGGGGAAAGGGGGGAGGGGACAGCCGGGAAAGAGGGGAAAAAGTGAAAGAAGGGGAGGGGAAGTCTTCCCCCTCTGACAGGAGAGAGCGACGGCCAACGTCGGCCGTCCTCGCGAAGCAGAAAAACCAACCGACCTATGAATGATCGATCCTTCATGCCGATTCACAAGGCTTTCTGGCACGCAGAGGATCGATCCCTTAGCCAGAGAGGATCGATCCTTTGTGTGCTGAAAGCTAAACTTGGGCAAGAACTCAAGCCCAAGTCCGGATCTTTCGATCCCGGGTCCACCTAGCCATTCTAAACAAACACTAACACATACAAGGCCAGTGTGTGCACACGCGGGTGTGAAACAAACCAACAAGGCGCAATTTACCAAATTGCTCTTGCGGTCTACAACGAGCCACTGGGGTAGAGGGGCAGGTCCTCACATCCTATTACCCTTAAAGGAAATCTCGTCCCGAGATTCGATAAGGGTAGGGCTCGGAACAACAAAACAGGTACACTAAAAGACAGGACAAGAAATACCTCGAGAGGAGAACAACTGCGGAAACTCCTGCCGCATGCGCGCCTCGCGCTCCCAAGTGACCTCCTCGGTGCCTCTATGCCTCCACAGTACCTTGACCAAGGGAATCGTCTTGCCCCGCAAGACCTGATCCCTCCGGTCAAGTACCTGAACCGGCTGCTCAACAAAGCTCACGTCTGCCTCAAGCTCAATGTCATCCACCCTGATGACATGAGACGGGTCTGGGTGATAGTTCCTCAGCATCGACACATGAAAAGTCGGGTGCACAGCAGACATGTGCTGAGGAAGATCCAGGCGGTAAGCTACCTCGCCGACCCTCTCTAAGATCTCAAACGGCCCGACAAACCTCGGCGCCAACTTGCCACCTCTGCCAAACCTGACAGAACCTCTTTACGGCGATGCTCGCAAAAACACTCGGTCGCCGACTGCAAACTCTAACGGTCGTCGCCTCTGATCTGCATAACTCTTCTGCCGGCTCTGAGCCGTCAGAAGCCTCTGCCTGATCTGCACTAACCTGTCTGACGACTGCCTGACGATGTCTGGACCGGTGATTGAAGCCTCTCCAACCTCTGTCCAGCACACTGGGGAACGACACGGCCTACCGTACAACGCCTCGAAAGGTGCTACTCCAAGGCTGGACTGGTAGCTGTTGTTGTAGGCGAACTCCACCAAGGGAACCTGCTCCTCCCAGCTGCCTCCTGCGTCGAGGACACATGCTCTCAGCATGTCCTCCAAGATCTGGATCGTCCGCTCTGACTGCCCGTCTGTCTGCGGATGGAAAGCCGTACTGAAAGTCAGGAGTGTGCCAACTGCCTCCTGAAAGTCTCGCCAGAACCTGCTGGTGAACCTACGGTCACGGTCTGACACGATAGAAACTGGAACTCCGTGTAGTCTGACCACCTCTCTGACGTATAAGTTACCCAACCTGTCCGTCGAGTCTGTCACCCGCATAGGCAGGAATGCGCCGATTTGGTCAATCGATCAACGATGACCCAAATCGCGTCATTCCCCCTAGGGGATCTCGGTAGCCCGGTCACGAAGTCCATCGTGATGTGCTCCCACTTCCACTCAGCTAGTGGAAGCGGCTGAAGTAACCCCGGAGTCCGCTGATGCTCTGCCTTGACCTTCTTACAGGTAAGGCAGCGCGATACGAACTCCGTCACTACCCTTTTCATCCCGCGCCACCAGAACTGTCTCCGAAGATCCTGGTACATCTTGGTGCCGCCGGGATGAACCGCAAAGCGAGAGTGGTGGAACTCTCGTAGGACGTCGTCTCGAAGAACTGGATCTGCTGGAACTGCTACTCTGCCTCTGAACCGTAGCCCTCCGTTTGGCGATACTGTCCAGTCTCCGTCTTCGCCCTCCGTGCCCGCTGCTGTGCGTAACTCCTCGAGCTCTGGGTCACTGTGCTGTGCCTCTAACACTCTGGCTAGAACTGCTGGTATACTCTGCACTGCGTAGAGGAAGCTGCTGGATCCCCGATCCTCAAACTCGAGCCCCAACTGGCCCGCCGTCTCTAGAGCCTGCCACTGCCGAGCTGACAACCCTGCAGCTGCTGCTCTAGTGTCTCTCACCTGTCTGCTCAGCGCGTCTGCTACGACGTTTGCCTTACCAGGATGGTAATGCAACTTAAAGTCGTAGTCCTCCAGTAGCTCCATCCAGCGTCGCTGCCTCAGGTTGAGGTCACGTTGGGTGAAAACGTGCCTCAAACTCTTATGGTCCGAGAAGACTGAGAACTTCTCGCCATAGAGATAGTGCCGCCAGGTCTTCAGGGTGAAGACCACCGCTGCTAGCTCCAAGTCGTGAGTCGGGTAGTTCCTCTCATGGTTCTTCAGCTGACGAGAACCATAGGAAACTACGTGGTTCTCCTGCATGAGGACACACCCCAAACCCTCACCGCTGGCGTTGCAGTAAACACTGTAACCAACACCTCGCTCGGGGACGATCAGCACCGGCGCACTGGTCAACCTCGTCCTCAGCTCCACGAAGGCTCGCTCACAAGCATCATCCCACACGAACGGGACGGCCTTCTGTGTCAGTCTGGTCAACGGTCCGGCAACTTTGGAGAAGTCCCGCACGAACCGTCTGTAGTAACCCGCCAGGCCTAAGAAACTACGGATCTCAAACACTGTTTTCGGTCTCTTCCACTGTACCACTGCCTCGACCTTAGCCGGGTCAACTGAGATTCCTGCTGCTGACACCACGTGTCCAAGGAATCCCACCTGTGCAAGCCAGAACTCGCACTTGGAAGCCTTGGCATAAAGCCGATGCTCCCTAAGTAGCTGCAACACTGTCGCCAAGTGTTGCTCGTGCTCCGCCTTTGATCGGGAGTAGATAAGGATGTCGTCGACGAACACCACCACGAACTCGTCTAGGAATGGCCGGAAGATCCTCTGCATGAGATCCATGAACGCTGCTGGTGCGTTCGTCAGCCCAAACGGCATCACCACGAACTCGTACAGGCCGTACCGAGTCCGAAAAGCCGTCTTCGGGATGTCGCAATCCCGAACCCTCAACTGGTGGTAGCCGGTGCGGAGGTCGATCTTCGAGAACACTGAAGATCCTCGCAACTGGTCAAACAGGTCGTCGATCCTCGGCATCGGATACCAATTCTTCACCGTCACCCTGTTGAGCCGCCTGTAGTCTATGCAAAGTCGAAGGGTACCGTCCTTCTTCTTTGCGAACAACACTGGCGCCCCCCCAGGGAGACATGCTGGGACGGATGAAACCTCTGCTGATAAGCTCGTCTAGCTGAGTCTTTAACTCACTCTGCTCTGCTGGTGCCATCCTGAAAGCTGGGAGAGAGATCGGTGCGGTACCCGGTACCAGGTCGATCTCAAAATCGACCTCTCTGGGCGGTGGAAGCCCTGGTAACATCTCGGGAAACACGTCGGTGTAGTCGCACACGATCCTGGGGAAACTGCTCTGCTGCACTCCCTCTGACCCAAACAGGGACAGGCTGGCCAGCAAGGCTGAAAGCTCGCTGCCACGAATCCCTACACCACAAGCGAAGGAATCAGCTGAAAACCGATCCCCCAACAACACAAACTGTGTCCCATCGGGTGTCTAAGCGACCACCCTCCGGCGACCACAGTCGATGATAGCTCGGTATGTTGCTAACCAGTCCATACCGAGTATCACGTCGAAGCCTGTCATGTCTAGCACCCGCAGGTCTAGACAGACACGGAGGCCTCCAACCTCCAAAGAATAAGATCGGCAGACCCGGTCTACCCTGACTGTGCCTCCGATCGGTGAGTCTACAGACTGTGCCACCTCTAGCCAACTCGTCTCCAACCCTCTGAGCACGGATGGCTCTGCCGCAGCCTGCTGGTACTGCTGCGGCTGCTGGTACGGCTGGTAAAGCTGAACGGTGTCCGGCTGCTCGCGCACCGGAAAAGCAAACACACGCCCCCGCTGGCCGCCTCTACCTCTGGAGCGGCCCGGTCCAGCCCCTGATCCGGTCCCGCCACTGCTCCCCTGCCAAGCACTGGACCCTCCGCCTCGACTCCCCTGCGGCACAGCGCCCCGCGCTCCTTGCAAGTGGCAGTCCCCACGGTAGTGTCCCAGCTGCCCGCACGAGAAGCACGTGACTGACGCGCTATCAGGCTGCTGACCCTGGCCTCCCCCTGACGGAGCCTGCCCAGACGGCCCGACCGTCAGGAGAAACTGGCCTGGCGGACTCGGCAACTGAGCCTGGAACTGCTGCCGTCGCTGCGACCGCTGCTGAAAGCGTCGCTGATGCCGCTGGTGTCCGCCTGCCGAATCCCCCTCTGAACTGGGGTCTCTGCGGTGTGCTGGTAGAGAATGCCGGTGGAACTGCCCGGCACCTCTCGTCTCGCAAATGCGGCCCTACTGCCAAGGCGCAGTCCGAAACTGCTGAGTACACCTGGAAGCGGTAAGAACTGGTCCGTCGTCAGATCTATGATCGAAGCCTCTGCTCAAACTGACATGCACTGGCCACTGAATCTGCTGCTACTGCCCCCGCGAAACGAAACAAATGCGTGAACCGGGTGGCATACTGCTGACACTCCAGCAAGACCACCACAGCGGTCCGCACGTCGACCGGAGCGAGAACCCCCTCCTCGGCGAGAAGGGTCTCCTCCCGTACGACCGAAGCCGTCGCTGGAGATGGCTCAGTCCGTCTAGCTCTGACCTCCCTGACAGGTGCTACCCTGTCTGGTCGGGCGGGTCGACCAGGTCGTGCCCCACCCCGACCATCAACCGAAGGTCAGCCTCGAGCTCCCGACATCTGCGCAATCACCAACAACAAACGAGCGTCCACTCGTTCGAACCCAAGACAAAGCAGCACAACATAAAGCGGAAAAGCATAACACATCAAAAGGAGCATGCAAGAATGTTCTAGACATAGAACTAACCCATTCCACGCTCAACCCAACCGAATCCTGATCCTAAACACTGGGATCTACAACCTATGCTCTGATACCAAGCTGTCGCGCCCCGACCCGCGAAAGCCCAACCGGGCCGGGCGACGTGAACCGGAACCTAACCAACGCGGAAAAAAAACGACGAGGGTTCCCTCTAACCTATTGGTCTCCCTAGCAATTCACCAAAAGCACCCTCAAATAAAACAATATAATAATGAAGCCTCGAACCACAGATTAAAACTCAAAGTGTTAAATATACAAATCCTCGGAGAGGGGAAGATTCAAAATACAACATCACTCCCGTAGGAGACTATCTAACATAAGGGTAAAAGCAGTAAACGATCACCACCTCTCAAAGTCCACCAGGCGCCGCCGCACCGCCGACCAACTGCCCAGTAGGGGCCAAGGTAGAAGAACTGACGCCTGCACCTGCAAAACGCAGCCCGGGTAGGAGTGAGCACTAAGCTCAGTAGGGATCTACACTACGCCACACAGAAGGAAGAGGGAAACGCAACAGTGTCGCCCCCAAGCAAAGCCTAGGTGTATCACAGGGGGCCCATAACCCCACCGGATACCCCTGAGAGCCCCAGTCATGGTCTTCCAGCGAACTGTTCACACACTGGGTCACACTCAGTAAGGCAGGACACGGCGCTGCCACTCACAACAGGATCCTGAGCACTGTTGGCGGATAGCACCGCTGGGTAGTCACACCTGCCACCCAAGAGTTTTAGAAGGACTGGGTACCGGCTACACCTCGACTTGGCTCGAGGCCGACACGAACTCTAAACATCAAACACAACAGTGTACCAGTCATCTAAGCCTATCATCAAGTTGACTGGACACCACAATTCAAACCGGGTCCAAACTACCCAACCCCGATCCTAGGGCTAAGTCCGAGCTTCCAGCCTCGGGACGGCGACCTAAAGATCACCCACGCCCTAACCAATGCAACTAATGCACAACAGAGGAATGCATGCTATGACATACACAGATAAGAAGTAAAGCATGCAACAGTATGTCAAGCATCATATAAGTCAACCGGATCGCTGCAGCGGTACTACCAACCGCTGTCAGCCGATCCGCAGCGGGTCCCGGCATTACGACGGTACCACGACCGTCAACCGCAGACTCCTGCAACGGGAAGCAACCCCGAAAACCGCTGATGAACAGTACACAATATAATATTATATTTCGAAATATAATATTATATTCAAACAACCAAAACCACTACTTTGGGGCTAATTGATCCCATCGATCCGACGTCCAAACGATGTCGGATTCAAGATCCAACTTAGCCACCAGTAGGTGTATATACCAGGATCATCTTGTCCAAAACTCATAATCATCCAACGGTTGGATTAACGGGAAAACGCTAATCAAAATCGTTAATCAAACTAACTTACCCATTAATTGCTGCAACGCAGCCCTTCAGCAAACAATTCATAAGAAATCGTACATACATTGGAAAAATATGAAACACGATGGAATGGAAAGCTAACGAGTAGCTCTACAACTATGATGTTTATGAAAAGCCAGGATTATCTACTCGCCGGCCGGAAAACTCGCCGCAAGCCGGCTGTTTCTCAAGAACAGCAGAAAACCCGAAATCCGAGACTAATCTTGCATAAAACCTACTCAAATCTCAACTGATTAACATGAAACTTAAATCAGTTATTCTAACAGTTATAAGGAATCCAACAAAGCAAGGATCAACAAGATCCAACGGCTAGATCTCAAGAAAACCCGAAATGAACACAGTAGGTATAACCCTACCTAGCTGCGCTTTCCTCGGCTGATTCCCCGCGATTTGATCACCAACAAGCCTCCAAACCACTTCAGGGATCTTCCTCTAGTTGTCACGGATCCAACGAGCCAAAGAACACCCAATTTGGTGGTCGGAGGAGGGAGAACGGAAGAGGAGAAGGTGGCTGCCGGAAAAACAGGGGAAGAGCAACGTCGGGAGAGAAGAAAAGAGAAGAAGAAGAAGGAAGGAAGGGAAGAAGAAAAGGAGGGGAAAGGGGGGAGGGGACAGCCGGGAAAGAGGGGAAAAAGTGAAAGAAGGGGAGGGGAAGTCTTCCCCCTCTGACAGGAGAGAGCGACGGCCAACGGCGGCCGTCCTCGCGAAGCAGAAAAACCAACCGACCTATGAATGATCGATCCTTCATCAAGGGAGGATCGATCCTTCATGCCGATTCACAAGGCTTTCTGGCACGCAGAGGATCGATCCCTTAGCCAGAGAGGATCGATCCTTTGTGTGCTGAAAGCTAAACTTGGGCAAGAACTCAAGCCCAAGTCCGGATCTTTCGATCCCGGGTCCACCTAGCCATTCTAAACAAACACTAACACATACAAGGCCAGTGTGTGCACACGCGGGTGTGAAACAAACCAACAAGGCGCAATTTACCAAATTGCTATTGCGGTCTACAACGAGCCACAGGGGTAGAGGGGCAGGTCCTCACATGAATCATTGTTAGCGGCCTGTATGTGTGCCATTGTAGTAAATTGAAATGCTTAATTGATTACTTAGGCCATGTTTGGTTTGTCCATTTCCCATTTTTATTTTCATGAAAACAGAAAACATAATGGAAAACACATTTGGTTTTATGTTTTGGAAAACGTTTCCTAGAAAATGAAAATACATTTTCAAGAAAATGTGAAAACATGAAAAGGGTTTTTCACCCTTTTCATTGAAAACGGAAAACAATATGTCTCAGTCCCGATCGTGATCCTGATCTCCCCCGATAGCCCAATAGAATCTCTCTCGCGAGGGCCTCCTCCTCCCTCACAGCGGGCAAATAGGTGATCTCGTCCGGCAACGTCATTGCTAGAGCTCCCATCCATCGGATCGAATGTGAGATATCCCTCTCGTTCGTTCTCCTAGCCACCTCTCTCTCCCATCCTCTCTTCCTCCCTAGCCATCTCTCTCTCCCATCCTCTCTCATTCGTTCCCCCTTGGTTGGAGGAGCTTTTGACCTTCTTCAGCTCCAGCGGCAGCATCGGCATGGATTTCTCAAGGTCTAGTTTCTAGTGTGTGCCTTTGGACTCTTAGCTTTCCGTTTTTTCCCCCTCTTTTATTGGTAATCATGGCATACTTTTTATGGGCTGTTCTTGTAGAATTAGAAACAAGTTGGTGATTTAGATTATGCCATTTTCACAGACAGTGATGTATCTATCCATAGATTTGACTAGTCTGGCTGTTTATGAAACTTGAAAATTTATGTTGATTATGTTCATTCGTTTAGTTGTTATCCCTTTGTTCTTGGCTTAGTTCTTGTAGAACTAGAAACAAGTTGCTGATTTAGATCATGCCATCTTCACAGGTAGTGATGAATCCATGGATTTGTCGAGTCTTGCTCATGAAAGTTGGAAATATTCTGTTGATTATGTTCATTCATTTAGTTGCTATTCCTTTGCTCTTGGCTTGTTTTTTTTTCATCCATAATAGTTTTCTACTATGTTATTTTCTTGTTAATTATCTAGAAAACCTCTCCACATGGTCTTTTAATCCTCAGGTTAGGCCAAGAAGTGCTTTTCTTATATGACTTGTATGATTGTATGCATTTGTAGACACTTTTTATGCTCCACATGTGGAAAGTCTTCTGAATATAGAAACACCTTGCGAAGGCTCGTGGATTTGTTGAGCCCTTATAATGTTTTTGTTTAGACCTTTATCTGCTTTATGCTTATTCACCCCTTGGGCAAGCGGAATGTTATGCCTAGCCTTATATTATCATATGACATATTGTTGCATGCCTTGACATCTAGTAATCCCTTGGGCAAGCGGAATTGCATTAGAAGTATAAGGTTAGTATATGGGTGAATAGGGGTTTCACCAATCTGAGGCCTCGGGCAACTCAAATCTAGCTTTAGGACCGAGGCTGGGTAGTAAGGTTTAGGGCGCGAGTACTATGTTGAATCTCTGTGTTCTTGAGGATAATGTCTAGTTGGCTACAATTTGGTGTACTTGAGGTTTAATTTGTGTGTTGGGACTTCCGATCCCAGTGACATATGTGGGAGCTCCATCTTAGTTATCATTCCCATAAAAAATTCCCTCTTCTGAAGTGAGAGTTCGTGTATCCCGACCTAGGGTTGTGGATAAGTCCTACGCCCTTGTGTTGCCTTCCTTTGTTTATGACGTATAGTAGAATCCTGCTGAGCTTATTGCTCACTCCTATCTGGAATGCATTTTGCATGTGCAGGAGTCATGTCACGCCCCGACCCGCGAAAGCCCAACCGGGCCGGGAGACGCGAACCGGAACCTACAAAACGCGGAAAACAAAGCTGGCGAGGGTTCCCTCTAACCTATCGGTCTCCTTAGCAAATCATCAAAAACCCCCAATTAAAGACAATATAATAATGAAGCCTCGAACCACAGATTTAAAACTCAAAAAGATTTAATATACATAATCCTCGGAGAGGGGGGAGTTCAAATACAACATTGCTCCCGTATGAGACTATCTAACATAGGATAAAAGCTGTAAAAGATCACCACCTCTCAGACTCCACCTGGCGCCGCCGCACCACCAACCAACTGCCCGGTAGGGGCCACAGAAGAGGTACTGCCGCCTGCACCTGCAAAACGCAGCCCGGGTAGGAGTGAGCACTAAGCTCAGTAGGGATCTACACTACGTCACACAGAAGGAAGAGGGAAACGCAACAGTGTCGCCCTCAAGTAGGACATGGGTGTATACAGGGGTCCCATAACCCCACCGCGTGTCCCTGAGGCCTAGGAGCAGCACTCAAAAGTAGGAACAACACTGGCGACACACAAGCAGAGTAAGCAACTTCACTACTCCCCGGGTCAGCACAGTGGGACACCGGCTACACCTCAGCATCCGACTCAAGGCCGACACAACCTCTACAATCATCAATCCACAAGTGCTCCAGTCATCTAAACCTATCATCGAATCGACTGGACACTACAATTCAAACCGGGTCCAAACCACCCAACCCCGGTCCTAGGGCTAAGTCCGAGCTTCCAGCCTCGGGACGGCGACCCAAAGATCACCCACGCCCTAACCAATGCAACTAATGCACACAACAACAATGCATGCTATGACATACACAGATAATAGGAAAGGCATGCAACAGTATGTCAAGCATTATATAAGTCTACTGGATCGCTGCAGCGGTACCACCAACCGCTGCCAGCCGATCCGCAGCGGGTCCCGGCATTACGACGGTATCGCGACCATCAACTGCGGACTCCTGCAACGGGAAGCAACCCCGAAAACCGTTGATGAACAGTACACAATATAATATTATATTCCAAAATATAATATTATATTCAAACACCCAAAACCACTACTTAGGGGCTAATTGATCCCGTCGATCCGATGTCCAAACGACTTCGGATTCAAGATCCAACTTAGCCACCAGTAGGTGTATAAACCAGGATCATCATATCCAAAAATCATAATCATCCAACGGTTGGATTAACGGGAAAACGCTAATAAAAATCATTAATCAAACTAACTTACCCATTAATTGCTGCAACGCAACCCTCCAGCAAACAATTCATAAGCTATCGTACATAAATCGGAAAAATATGAAACAAGATGGAATGGAAAGCTAACGAATAGCTCTACAACTATTATGTTTATGAAAAGCCATGATCATGTACTCGCCGGCCGGAAAACTCGCCGCAAGTCAGCTGTTTCTCAAGAACAGCAGAAAACCAGAAATCCGAGACTAATCTTGCATAAAACCTACTCAAATCTCAACTGATTAACATGAACTTAAATCAGTTATTTTACAAGGCATAAGAAATCCAAGAAAGCAAGGATCAACAAGATCCAACGGCTAGATCTCAAGAAAACCCGAAATGAACACAGTAGGTATAACCCTACCTAGCTGCGCTTTCCTCGGCTGATTCCCTGCGATTTGATCACCAACAAGCCTCCAAACCACTTCAAGGATCTTCCTCTCGTTATCACGAATCCAACGAGCAAAAGAACACCCAATTTGATGGTCGGAGGAGGGAGAACGGAGGTGAGGAAGGTTGGCTGCGGGAACAAGGGAAAACAGGGCTCTCGGGGGAAGAAAGAAAGAAGGAAGAAGAAAGAGAGGAGAAGGAGGAAGAGGAGGGGAAGAAAAGAGGGGAAAGGGGGAGGGGAAAGCCGGGGAAAGGGGGAGAAAGTGAGGGGAGGGGAGGGAAAGTCCTCCCCCCCTCTAACAGAGGAGAACGACGGCCGTCGGTGGCCGTCCTCGCGTAGCAGAAAAGCCACCGACGCGATTCCGATCGGTCGCTCCAAGGAGTGATCGATCGCTCGCGCCCTGGCTCGATCCCAACACCAAGTCGGATCGAGTTCGATCCCAACACCAAGTCGGATCGAGTTCGATCGATCGTCCCAAGGAGCGATCGATCGCTCAAGGGTCGTCAGCTGCGCAAAGGCAAGCTTCCGCGCGCCCGAGCTGGGATCTTCCGATCCCGGGTCCACCTAGCCGTTCTAAACAAGCATTAACACAAACAAGGCCGGTGTGTGCACACGCGGGTGTGAAACAAACCAACAAGGCGCAATTTATCAAATTGCCCTTGCGGTCTATAACGAGCCACAGGGGTAGAGGGGCAGGTCCTCACAAGTCAGCTCATCTTTTGTAGTCTCAGCTGGACAGGCTTTCGGCGGTGCTTCGACGTCTAGAGGTGCTTGAGGGTCCTGGGGTCCACATTTCTGTTATTGCTGTTGTATTAAATGTATAATTTCTCTTTTTGAGGATTTTGCTATTTTGCTATCTATATGTAGTATGTAATTGAAGTTTGAAATTAGTTTGTATAAATTGGTGTTATATTAGGAAACTGTATTATATTTGGATGTTGAATTAAGTCTCTAGTAGTTAGTGAAATTGTGATGGTAGAATTGTGTATAAGTTGAAATTGCAATTGCTAGAAATTTTTGATTGACCCCAAAGATTGAATAGTTCAAATTGTTGTAGAATTTATATTTGTGCTCAGGTTTTAAACTGAATATTTATAAGGTCGACTTACGCCGTCGATCTGGATGGGTTTTCTGGATCACGACATGACAGATGCTTTCTTTAATCAAATGGAGACCATGTTTTCGGTCGTATGCTGAGGTCTTTGATAGGGTTCATATCATGTTGCGGCTGTCAGACGTCGCAACGGAATATGTCACAAGAAGATTCGTCCTAGAGATGGCATCGTATGTCGGCACCCCGCTGAAGGTGGACCTTCGTACTAACCAACCGGGGCGATGCAAGCTCACGAGGGTCTGCATGGAGGTGAACATTAATGAATCCACCCTAGATGGTATCACAGTAGGGAGAGGTAAGATAGGCTTAGATCTGTCACGCCCCGACCCAGAAAACCCATCCGGACCGGGACGTGATCCGACTAAACCTATTTCCAAAATCGAACGGCGAGTGCCTTCCTTGTATTTTCTAAATTTGAACCCTATGTAGATTACTATTTCATCACAAATTAAAACAATAATTCTAACAATTATAAATTCAGGACGAATACAATTCTACTATTATCATTTAACTAACTGGCACAGGTTCTGGTACAACATCTATTTATACAACAATTCCACCAACCCTCAATACATAATTTAATACATATGATCAAATCCTCGAAGAGGGAAATTGTATATTTAATACAACTAAAAATGTACAACTATTTACAAAAGGGGAGACCCCAGGATCGTCAAGTACTCCTCGAAACGCCAAGTCCGCGATCACCTCGAGAATGGTGCGCCAATGCATCGAGTTGCATCGCCGATGCAGTCCGGGTAGGAGTGAGCAACAAAGCTCAGTAGGGTTCTACGCTATTCTACGTCGTACAAAAAGGAAGGGAAACAACAACGGTGTTGTTTCTCCGTCTAAGTCTAAAGGATGTCACGGGGTCTCATAACCCCTATCGATTCCCCACGGGATCCTACTCTTCTCAACCGACCACGCTGGGAACATCAACCAAACACGCTGAGAGGAAACAGGAAACAGAACCAGTAGGAACACCCTTACCCAGCAGGAAACCACTGCGTTGGGACATACGTCAGGGACATCGACAACCATCCTTAGCACTTGGACTTGGAGAAGCGACACGACCTCTAAACCTCAAACAATATAATATTCCAGCCCGACTACTTAATAATCATCGAATGATAAATAATCAGTCAGCATTAAAATCGCATCCTAAACCACCGTCTACCCAATCCCAGTCCTAAGGCTGGATCCGAGCTACCCGAGAGCCCTGGATCGGTGAAAACCCCTATTCACCCACGTCCTAGCGTAATGCTTCTAATGCAATCAAATGCATGCAATCCTCACACGCACATCAAGAGGAATTCAGACATGCAATAATATGTCAAGCAATATACAGGTCTAGGCATAGCCAACGGCTCGCCAAGGGGTAAACATGCATAAGCATATAGAGGTCTAAACTACAACAATACAATATTATAACGGCGCCCACGGGCCGTTAACAAGCAACTACACACTTCAATCTGAATTTCAGCATTACAACGGCATCCACAGCCGTCAATCGCAATTTGGTACAATGGGGACACAACCCCGGCCAACCAACACACAACAGTTACAATACACATTAACTAAACATCCCAAGGGGCATGACTCCCTTGGTTCAGACATAAGCCTCACGTAGGGCTGAACCACACATAGGGCCTACATATCTATAATACATATATGTATAAGTAAAACATGTTTTGCAAATTAATTGCCAAGTGCATAGCAAGATTAGCAACTAACTAAACATGGTGAAATTCAAGTATTTACCCAATTAAGCATGTAAACCTTAGATGTTGCTAGGAATACTAATCACATGAATCCCGAAGAATCAAACACAATAAAACATCGAAAATCCACTAACAAGCTAATTCCCAGATTGCTACAGTAAACTACCGTTAGAGGCGACAAGAACTTTGCAAATCGACATCAAACGTCGTCAGATTTCAAATAAAACTTGGGCATGCATAGATTAGCATAATATAAACATGCAGCCCAAGAATTGGATTAACTACATGATTCAAATTCCCGGGAATCACTAATCAAATCACTAATTACTTACTAATCACTGCCTCGTTGCAGATCCGAAGAAAAGCCACCATAAATCGTAGAAAACTCCGAAAATTATGAAATCAGTGGCAATTGAAACTAGATCCGAATATCTACAACTCTCATGCGGATGATCAAATGAGATCATGCATGTATGAGCCAAGATCTGAGCTTGAACAGCTCAGCTCGTAGAAAAACAGGGGTTCAATAAAATCCAGGAAAAACATGTATAAATCCAGCTTAAATCCGAGATAAAATCCTACCAAGATTAGATCAGTTGTTAATCAAGCTATAAGCATCATTTAACATAAAAAAAACCACAGATCTAACAAACAAACCCTAGATCTAACTTAACCCAAATATTAAGGTAGAAACCCTACCTTAAACGCTAATCCACTCTTCAATCCTTGCTAATCCACCGTGATCCGCCGTCCTCTGTCGCCTTCGCCGTTTCCAGCTCGCCGGAGTCCTCCCACAACCGCAGCCATCGCCGGAGAAGGAAGAGAGGTTGCCGCAAGAGAGAGAAAGGGAAGGAAGGAGAAGGGGGAGGGGGCCCTCGCCACCGCCTCTAGATCGCAAGGGAAAGTGGCCGGAGAAAGAAGAAGCCGGCATAGAGGAAAGGGAAAGGGGATCGGGCATGGGGAAAGCAGGGGAAGGAAGAGGAAAAGAAAAGAAAAAGGAAAAGAAAGCGAGAGAGAGTTCAGACGAGCCAACTGATTTGACTGAACCCGATTTGACTCCAAATTACGATCTCGTGGCAATCTTGTCCGGATCTGAAGATTGCGAACGCTCCTACTGGATCTATTCAATCACGTACATCAATCAAGGTTGTGTGTGCACTACGTGGGTGTGAAACCGACCGTCAAGGCGCAATTTACAAAATTGCCCTTGGGGCCCAAAAGCAGCGATGCGATCAACCGATCGCAACTCAAGGCCAACCGGGCCAAACCAACCAAGTCAGACCCTCGACCTAACACGGTCGGACCGAGTCGGAGGAATAGGTCCTCACAACCTTTCACTCTTAAAGGAATTTCGTCCAGAAATTTGATAAGGGTAGACCTGGAAACAACAAACAAAAACAAAGCACACATGTAGAAGACAAAAAGGGTTAGCAAGCTCGCAACCCGAGCAACCACACAAAGCACCGGGCATCAACACCCTTAACACAAAATATCGGGCACCAACGTCCGCAATGGCCACACAAGACAGAGAAACACCTCGGGGTGAGAACCACTTGGGACAAACTGCCAAGTTTCTAAAAAAACGCTAGGCGCTAGTCGGGCGGAAGCCCTGGGACTAGCGCCCAGAGGACTAGTCGGATGCCTAGGCGGGGGACTAGGCGGTTTTATTTTTTTAATATTAATTTAATTTTTATTACATATAATTATATAAATAGAAACATAAAGCTTAAATAGCAACACTATTCCTTTAAAAGTTTTGATTCTAGCAACTTTCAAGCAAATGGCTCAAATTCTTCTTCTCCATATCCCTCTAATACTCCCTCCGTATCGGACTCAAACTCAAAATCCATCTCATCTTCTTCTTCCTCTTCATCCGATACAAAATCCTCCTCAAGTTCTCTAATTTCTTCATCCGATAAGTGAGTAACCAGAGAGCAAACCGCCCAGCCTCCCAGCCCGTCTAGGCGATCGCCCAGCCCGCCTGGGCGACCGATTTTCAGCCGAACGCCTAGCTCGATCGACTAGGCTTTAATCGGGACGGCTGGGAAGCGCCCAGCGCCTAGGCGGCCGCCTAGAGTGTTTTTTAGAACCTTGCAAACTACACATGCACCTCCAGTGCTCCCAAGTTAGCCCTAAGTTACCCCTACAACACCTCTGCACCTCAAAGGGCTAACTCTGACGAAACCGTCTCGTCTCTCGAGACTAGTCTCTCCTGCTAATCATCTGAACTGACTGCCCTCTTGTGCAATTTATCTGGCCCAAGCTCGAATCATCGTGTCTGAAGTGATAGAAGCTGAAGCATCACGAAATCTGATCACCTTTCTGACATATGAACTGCTCCGCAGCATCTGTACTCCTCAGTATCCCGAAGACAAAGTCCGTCGTACCATGATGTCCACTCTAACGCTAGAAAGGGATTCAACGAGGCTGCTATCTGTCGATACTTTGCCTCCACCTCCTAACATGTGAGGTAAAGAGGAAAGAACTCTGCATCTAGTGCCGCCTATGCTGGCGACGAAGCCCATGATACTTCCTCATGCCTCTAGGATGAATAGCACCAAGGAAAAACGTGAGCATCACATATGATGTCCTCGCGCAACTCTGAAACAGCTACTCGACCTCTGAAGCACAATCAACTATCTGTTGATGCCGTCAGGAATCTCTGTAGGCTCGGTGTCGTCGTCGTTCAACATCATCATGACTCTAGTGCAGACTATCGGAGTAGGGCTTCCTCGGCCCCCACCTCGTCCACCCTCTGTTCTCTGCCAACTCTGACTAATCCTCTGTGCAGATGGACCTTCAAGAACACTATCACCAACTGAAAAACTCCGAAGGTCATCGCCTCTGACCTGCGTAGCTCTCTCGTCTACTCTGCACCGTCATGACTCTCTGTCTGATCTGTGCTAATCTCTCTGAAGGTTGTCTGATGACGTCTGTAATGGTGGGTGATGCCTCAACAACCTCTGTTGAGCAATCAGAAGAATGGCGTGAACTGCCGTACTATGACTCGAATGGTACGTTAGTCTGAACTGACAACTGCTGAAGTAGACGGACTCCAGCAAAGGGACGTACTCTTCCCAACTGCATGCTACATCGATGAGATGTGTCCTACGCACGTCCTCCAAGATTTGGATCATCCTTTCTGAGTCCTCTCCAATCAAGTGATGACATCCGCCATAGTATGCTTCCGTTTTTGCTCTGACACTTAAAGAGTTGCAATGTGTTTGCTGTCCACTGATGCTACGCCTTCACCTCCTGACAGGTGAAATGGTGAGGGCAAACTCTGCATCTCGTGCTACCAACGCTGATGACGGTCACGATATACCACCATGCCCCTGAGGTGGCCAACAAGGCAAAGGAGTAGAACACTTGAACGCCATCATTGCACAACTCTGGAACTACGGCTCGGCTTCTAAAGCACAATCTACTGCGTGTTGATGTTATCTGGCTCACATCCACACGTTGGGGATCAATCTGGGCACGGACCTCCGTAAGATTCGTGTCGTCGCTTCACATCACCATCACTCTGGACTAAAATGCTGACATCCTCTAAGTGTTAAGGGGTGTTGTCTGAACTGGATAACTGCCTCCCTCTCTGCCACTGACAGGTTGTCACTGCCGCTAAATCACCGTTATTGGCGACAAGAACTTTTGCAAATCGACAACCAAACGTCGTCAGATTTCAAATAAAACTTGGGCAGGCATAGATTAGCATACTAGAAACATGCAGCCCAAGAATTGGATTAACTACGTGATTCAAACTCCCGGGAATCACTAATCAAATCACTAATTACTTACTACTCACTGCCTCATCGCATATCCGAAGAAAAGCTACCATAAACCATAGAAAACTCCAAAAATTATGAAATTAGTGGCAATTGAAAGTAGATCCAAAGCTCTACAACTCTCATGCTGATGATCAGACGAGATCATGCATGTACGAGCCAAGATCTGAGCGTGAACAGCTCAACTCGCCGAAAAATAGGGTTTCGATAAAATCCAGGAAAAACATGTATAAATCCAGCTTAAATCAGAGATAAAATCCTACCAAACTTAGATCAGTGTTTAATCAAGCCTATAAGCATCATTTAACATAAACAAAACCACAGATCTAACAAACAAACCCTAGATCTAGCTTAACCCAAAGATTAAGGTAGAAACCCTACCTTAAACGCTAATCCAGTCTTCAATTCTTGCTAATCCACCGTGTTCTGTCGCCGTCGCTGTCTCCAGCTCGCCGGAGAAGGAAGATAGGTTATCGTGGGAGAGAGAAAGGGAAGGAAGGAGAAGGGGGACGGAGCCCTCGCCGCCACCTCCAGGTCGTGGGGAAAAGTGGCCGGAGAAAGAAGAAGCTAGTGTGGGGGAAAGGGAAAGGGGATCGGGTGCGGGGAAAGCAGGGGAAGGAAAAGAAAAAGGAAAAGAAAGAGAGAGAGAGAGAGAGAGAAGAGGGTTAAGCCAACTGATCGAACTGAACTTGATTTGACTCCAAATTACGATCTCGCCATAATCTCGTCTGGATCTGATGATCGCAAACGCTCCTACTAGATCTATTTAATCACGCACATCAATCAAGACTGTGTGTGCACTATACGGGTGCGAAACCGACCGCCAAGGCGCAATTTATCAAATTGCCCTTGAGGCCCAAAAGCAGCGATGCGATTAACCGATCGCAACCCAAGGCCAACCGGGCCAAACCAACCAAGTCAAACCCTCGACTTAATGCAGTCGGACCAGGTCGGAGGAACATGTCCTCACATTTAAAGCCATGATGGCAATGATCCGCCAGAAATCTCCAAGGTTAAGCGTGCTTGCCTTGGAGCGGTCTCGGGATGGGTGATCCATTGGAAAGTTTTCCCAAATTTCTCCAGTGAGCCAAAAGCGGACAATATTATATCGGGTGGGGCCCTCGGGTGGATCCTGGACGGAGCCCACAGGCCCTGGGCGGCCCTGAATGGCGGGGGCCGTTACAGGATCCCTGCACCTTCTTTCAAGCTTTTGAGTATGAGGGGGTCATGATCTGTAATAGTTGCAAGCGCATCGGGCACGTCACTTCTGCATGCAAATACGGAGCGGCGGAGCAGGAAGGTAGAAAGAAGATACGTGAGAATGACGATCAGAGGGGTGAAAGGTGGCGTCTCGAACCCGCTCAAAATTGCTGAAGGACGACCATGCATCCTGTCCACTGGAGGGTGCTCGGAGCGGTTGTCCACCGAAGAGGCAATCTCAATCACAATCTCAGATAAGTCGTCAAATCGTGGTGAGTGAGAATCAAACAGCTAGGGAGGGTGAATGGAAGATGGTGGGACCAAGGTGGCCTGCGAAAAAGCCTTCAGGAACCTTAGATCCAAAGGCTAGTGTCGATCCCCGACCCAAAGCTTGTTGCCCAGGTTGTGAAGGTACAAGCAAAAGAGATGATGGAGTCCTCGAGAAGCGGGAATTCAATGGATAAAGGGCAGGGGGTTACTGATGTCCCTCAAATGTGTCTCACACAGCGGCCACGATGCAGTACAACATAAGAGAGGTCGATCCCACAGAGAGACAAGCAGAAAAGATCCAGGAAGACATATAACAATATATCGAAAATGATCAAGGGAGTAAGAGTTAAGAGAGTTACATCGAAGATTTAATGGAGATGTGAGGTTAACAAATGAAATCAGAATTTGGAGGAGGCTAGGCTTTGGCAATCCCTCGCTCAGATTTGGGTTCTTTTCTTATCGATGGTGCATGCAATATTCAGTTGAGGGATTCACATCCCATCACCTTAACTGGAAGATATGGAATTATGAATCTAGCAGAATATGATTTTCTCTTCCTATGATCAGTCCTTCCTCATTGCAACTCTAATTCCGTCCTACCATAACCTAAGAATACATGATACCGGCTGTCACTACATGCAGCATGCAGTAGAGGTTTCATGGGACAAAGCCCTAACCTTATCTTACCAGATCCCTAAGAGTACGCAATACCGACTGTCATTACAGGCAATGCATAGCAAAGGTTTCACAAGACTAGGTAGAAGAACAAAAGAGATAACTATGGGATAACAATATCATAAAAGAAGCATGACTGGAGTTATAATAATGTTCAACCACATAGCAATCTATAAAGATCCATTACATGTATAGAGCTTAAGCATTAAAGATCAAAACATCAACCTGCGATGAAGAGGAAGCCCTCGTCCGTGCTCAGTCATCCGTCTGCCATGCCCGGAGCTTACTCGGCCATTGATGATGGTTCCACCCCCTTCTTCATATTTCCTATTCTTGTACCCTGTTGCTTTCCTCCTTCCTCCCTTTCTGGAGTAACCCTAAAGTCCCCTATTTATAACCCCCAAAGCTTTCCTACTCGGATTAGATCTGCACCCTTTATTTTGCTTAGCCGTCAAACAAAGATCGATCTTCTAGGGATGGAGATCGATCTTCTAAGGATGGAAATCGATTCTTTCATCCCATATAATTGGTTGTGTTAGCCCTAATGACGTTTTGATTATGTTTTAATGATGCCAATATGTTCTTAAATATTTAAATATATATGTGATAAAATATATGTTGATAACAAGCTTTAACTTTCATATTTGAGCTATTTGTGGAGTTCACGGATGATGCCCGGAAGCATCCGTGGAGCTCACGGATGATGCGCGGATGCATCCGTGGGATGCGACGGTCGATCCGTGAATCGACCGTGAGACGCGACGGTCGATCCGTGGATAGGCTTTTTTGAAGAAAAGTAAGGTGCGACGGTCGATCGGTGCATCGACCGTAGGAAGCTTTTTTCTTGACAGAGCCTGATGGACGATGTCACGGACGATGCGACGGTCGACCATGAGGCGTGACGGACGATGCATGGATCGACCGTGAGCCCAGAAACTAGCCGTTAAAGAGCCATTGCAGAAACAGAAAATAGCCGTTGGAAGCTATTTTTTTAGGCCCTAAAGCTCAAGTATATATAAGAAGATGCAACAAACTTGGGGTAAGACTAAGGGAGATATTAGTTTACATTGTAACAAGTTTTAGTCTTTTTTTGAGAGCTTTAACCTTTGTAAAACTACTTCAAGTGTGAAGTGGACTTTGAGAGAAATATTCATAAGAGAGCTTGGAGTGATTTGTAAGGTTCTCAAGTACCCGTAAGCTTGAGGGGGAGCTCCAGCAGTTGTTGGAGGATTTGTAAGGTTGCCAAGCACCCGGAAGCTTGGTGGGAAAACTTGTAAGGGAGAATTACAGGTAGTGGAACCTCAAGGAGGCCCCTGAGAGAGTGGACGTAGGCAAGGTTTGCCGAACCACTATAAAATCTGGTGCAAGTCTCTTAACTCTTTCTTTCATCCTTCATTGCATGCTTTATTTATAGTTTTCATATCTAAACAAGCATATAAGTTTTCATATCTAAACATGCTTGATTTTTGATTCCAAAGCATTCATCTTATATGTACATGTCAAGAGTTAATGATAATGGACCCAAAAAGATTTGGGTACCAAAAATCAAAACATGATTTGTGTTAGGGATGCTTGAGATCCAATTGTCAAGACAAATTCAAAAGAAAACGGTGATATCTTGATGGTGGATGCTCAAGTGATGAGGTGTGGACAAGAATATGTTTCCAAAGAAAGGAAGTATGCTAAATAATTCATCAAAGGATATATGATCATTCCAATGGTATGAAATCTTGTTCCTCAATCCTCATTTGTTATCTCAAATAGTGATAGTAAACTTTATCCTATGGTTTGCTTTTTAAGAAGTTTAAAAATTTCTTAATCCTTATGAAGTTTTTTTTATTTGAAATGAATCGTTGGAAAGAATTCTTTTTGGTTAAAAATCGTGAATCTTGATTGATTTTAAAAGAGGTCATATAGTCATATTTTGTTTTATAATCCTTACTGCTTTGAAATGATGTTTAATCATCTTCTATGAGAAATTGCAACATGTATGCATCATTTGCTACAATTCTTAAATTGGTTTCATGTAATAGAAAAGAGGTATGTGAGTTCTTAAAAACTCATCTTCTCACACATACACTCATGTGCCATATTTTTTATTAAATGCATAAATTCCAGGAAAAATGACTTGGTCCAGCTCATAATATTCAATTACATATGTATGCAAAATTTCATGAGATTATTGATTCAAAAAACATTTTAAATCAAATTTCAAAATTTATTTTCTGGAAGTGACGGTCGACCGTGAGTTCACTTGGATCAACCGTGAGTACGTAATATTTCATTCAAATCGTAGCTGACAATCGACCGTGAACCTTTGAAGGTCGACCGCCACTGATTGTGTCACATTTTTTTTATGAAATTATTCATCGCATCTCATTTTAAAAATTATTATTCAATAATTTGTATATTGGGGGAGATAAAGGAACTTATGGTTGGGGAGTACTTTATTTGAGTGGATTTAAACTTTTTTTAAAAAAAATATATTCCCTACTTCCTTTAGTATCATGAATATTTTAATTGATTAGATATCAAGCCTCCATTAGTTATCAACTTCTTTTTCTTGCTCCATCCCCACTTTTTGATGATGCCATAGGGGGAGAAAAAGTTGTGATGTGATCTATTGCTACCAACCATGATATTAGTTAAAGAAGAAATTATACTAAAAGATAAATTATCTTGTCATAATATCATAGATAGAACTTTTCAATATCATATGACTAGTATGCATCCTTAGTATTCATCTTAGAACACCTTTTATCAAAGAAATGGATGCATAGATTTAGGGGGAGCAATAGATGTTTTATCATCACATATAAGTAGATTGTCATCATCAAAAAGGGGGAGATTGTTAGCCCTAATGACGTTTTGATTATGTTTTGATGATGCCAATATGTTCTTAAAGGTTTAAATATATATGTGATAAAATATATGTTGGTAACAAGCTTTAACTTTCATATTTGAGCTATTTGTGGAGTTCACGGATGATGTGCGGATGCATCCGTGGGATGCGACGGTCGATCCGTGGATCGACCGTGAGACGCGACGGTCGATCCGTGGATCGACCGTGAGGCTTTTTTGAAGAAAAGTAAGGTGCGACGGTCGATCGGTGCATCGACCGTGGGAAGCTTTTTTCTTGACAGAGCCTGACGGACGATGTCACGGACGATGCGACGGTCGACCGTGAGGCGTGACGGACGATGCATGGATCGACCGTGAGCCCAGAAACTAGCCGTTAAAGAGCCGTTGCAAAAATAGAAAATGGCCGTTGGAAGCTATTTTTTAGGCCCTAAAGCTCAAGTATATTTAAGAAGATGCAACAAACTTGGGGTAAGACTAAGGGAGATATTAGTTTACATTGTAACAAGTTTTAGTTTTCTTTTGAGAGCTTTAACTAGAAGCCAAAAACTACTTCAAGTGTGAAGTAGAGTTTGAGAGAAATATCCAAGAGAGAGCTTGGAGTGATTTGTAAGGTTCTCAAGCACCCGTAAGCTTGAGGGGGAGCTCCAGCAGTTGTTGGAGGATTTGTAAGGTTGCCAAGCACCCGGAAGCTTGGTGGGAAAACTTGTAAGGGAGAATTACAAGTAGTGGAACCTCAAGAAGGCCCTTGAGAGAGTGGACGTAGGCAAGGTTTGCCGAACCACTATAAAATCTGGTGCAAGTCTCTTAACTCTTTCTCTCATCCTTCATTACATGTTTTATTTATAGTTTTCATATCTAAACAAGCATACTAGCCTTCTAGCTTTCTATCTTGGTTTTCATCTATTATATTTCCGCAAAAAGGTCCAATTCACCCCCCCCCCTTGGACCTTCCGGTTGCGCCCGAGGAAGATCGATCTTCACCCCTAGAAGATTGATCTTTTCTGCATCACGTAATCCTTCAGCTTCAGAGGAGATCGATCTTCTATATGAAGGAGATCGATCTTTTGAAATCATGCTCTCTGTCAACATAAAGATCGATCTTTTCTGTGCAAGATCGATCTTTTAATTCTTACTTGAAAATTTCAGCTTCTTTCTCAGTACTGCATTATTGGTACTACAAATGTCATAACTTCATTTATGAAACTCCAAATCACAAACCGTAAAATGCTATAGAAAGTAGACTTCCATAGCTTTTCAATCATATATGGCATATTATCTGGTTCTTCCTGAATAGGTACAGTTTAATCTTCGAAGTTGACCCGGTTACTCAGCAAAACACTCAATAGTTTTTCTCTCTTTCTCTCTTCTTCTTTTTTTCTTTGTATAGGCACAACTGAGATCCCTAAAGCTACATCTGGATCCATGTAACGACCTCGAACCAGTGACTCCCAAACCAGACGGCTTTAGGGCACTAAGTCTAGAACACTTCTCGAGCTCAAGAGTCGAATCCAGCTCCAGATTTTCAATTTTTTTACAGCATGCAACTCACATGTAAAGCTAAAGGCGGAGATGACTACCCAGATTAAGGCTAACATGCCTATTCCTCTGGTGGACATGATTGCTACTGCACATATGGTGATGTGTGTGAATCACATAGTATCCTTCCTTCAAGTTATCAGACATGCCATCCATGCATCAGCCATACTCATATGAAGCAACATGTATGATAGACATAAAATATTTTGACTCATGCACAATTTCTACAATCATGTTTAATCTAACATTGTTGAACTCAATAAGGTGGCATGCATGAGATCATGTATGCCTACACCCCCCCAATCGAAAATTCACATCGTCCTCAATGTGTGCTAATCATGGCAAGAGAATAAAACGGGGTGCTGGTTGAAATGTTAGATAGAATAGATAAGAATTATGAATCTAAGTAGGAGTGAGACCACCTCACAGAATAGTTGAAATCCTGCCCAAGGCTCCTCAGAGTGGCCGAATTTCACATCCCTAGAAGGGTTGGATGTGTGAGGACCCGCTCCTCTAACCCGGTCCAACCGCGTTGGGTCGAGGGCTTGGCTTGGTTGGTTTTGGCCCGGTTGGCCTTGGGTTGCGATCGGTTGATTGTATCGCTGCTTTTGGACCCCAAGGGCAATTTGGTAAATTGTGCCTTGGCGGTCAGTTTCACACCCGCGTAGTCCACACACAGCCTTGATTGATGTACGTGATTGAGTAGATCCAGTAGAGATCGCAACTTAGAACCAGATCGGATTCAGTCCGATCGGTTGGTTCGCCTGAACCGGCTAAGCCACTTAAGTGGCTTAACCCTCTTCTCTCTCTCCTACTTATTTTTTTCTCTCTCTTTCCCCCTCTCTCTTTCTTTTCTTCTCTTTCTTCTTTCTTTCCCTCTCTCTTCCCTGGCTTCCCCACGCCCGACCCCCTCTTCTCCTTCGCTCGCGACGACGCCGGCGTCTCCACTCTTCCTCCTCCGGAGCCCCTTCACCATCACCACCGCCGGCCACGTCCTCCCGAGCTCTCCTCTCCTCTCCTCTTCCCAGATCTCCTCTGGCTTCTCCCTCCTCTCCTCCATCTTTCCGTCGCACGTGGATGGAGGCATCGGACGGCTTCCGGCGGTTCCCCGGCAAGCCAGAGGCGGCGGTGAGGTCCCCTCCTCCTCCTCCTTCCTCCCCTCTCTCTCCGGCGGCATCCCTCTTCTTTCCCCGACGATGGCTGCGGCTGTGGGAGGCCCCCGGCGGTGCTCCGGCGAGCTGGAGACGACGGCGGCGACAGTGGACGGCGGGATCACGGCGGATTAGCGAGGATGAAGCTTGGATTAGCGTGTGAAGGTAGGGTTTCTACCTTGATCTCTAAGATATGCTAGATCTAGGGTTTGATTGTTGGTTTAATTGATTTCTATGTGTTAATTAGTCCCTCTAAGCATGTTTAACATATGATCTAGCTTCCATGTGATTTGATTTGGGTTTTATCCAGATTTTTGGAAGTTTTTCCCGGATTTTATCGAGGTTCTGTTTTTCGGCGGGCTGAGCTGTTCTAGCTCAGATCTGGGCTCGTACGTGCATGATCTCGTTTGATCATCAAGAGGAAAGTTGTAGATCATCGAATCTACTTTCATTTGCCGCTGATTTCATAACTTTCGGAGTTTTTTTACGATTTATGGTGATTTATTCTTCGGATCTGCGACGAGACCGCAAATTAGTGAATTCCGGGAATATTAGCCATTAGATTAGTCCGATTCTTGGGCTGCATGTTTCTAGTATGCTAATATACATTTCCCAAGTTTGTTTTCCAATTCGACGTCGTTTGGACGTCAAATTGATAAGATTTCATCGCCTCTAACTAGGGTTAAATGTAGAAATCCGGAATTTAGCTTCTTAATAGATTTTCGATGTTTTACCGTGTTTAATCCTTCGAAATACATGCTTCATTCACCTAATGCCTTAATTGATGTTCTTAATAACATCTAGGATGGACAATCTAGATTTGATAGGTTTGGGTGTTTGAACCCTCGACATTGGTTTGTCGATTTAACTAGTTAACTATTCATGCTTAGTTAGCTTTTAATTAAATAATCATACCTTGTTATATATATAGATTGCATGCTTTATATTTGCTTAACCCCGTGTGGGGCTTGTGGTTGAACCAAGGGAGGCATGCCCCTTGGGATGGTTAGATAATTAAGTGGGCCGAAAGTGTGCCCTAGTTGATGTGTATTGTAAATGTGTTTGATTATTATCTGTGTGGCCGGGGTTGTGCCCCCGTTGTAGAAATTGCGGTTGACGGCTGTGGACGCCGTTGTAATTCCGGATTTTGATCTGTTGGATACTTGCTATTATAGCTTTGCTAGATAGATCCTTATTGCTTGAACCCTTGCTATGATTACCCTCCGGCAAGCTTGATGATTCGCCTAGCCCGTGTATGTTGTCTTGGCATATTGTTGCATGCTACTTTTCCTGTATTCCTGTGCCTGAGCATTGCATGCATCTGTGTGCATTAGAAGCATTAGGCTTGGTGGTAGACGATGGTTTCGATCGTCGGTTCGGGGTTCTTGGGTAGCCCGGATCTAGCCCTAGGGTCGGGGTTTGGGTAGTCGCGGATTAGGACGTGATTGTCGTCAATGATCATGTTTGATATCATTCGAGAATTATTAAGTAGTTGGACTGGAATATTATATTGTTTGAGGTTTAGAGGTCGTGTCGCTTCTCCAAGGCCAAGTGCTAAGGATGGTTGTCGATGCGTTCCCGACGTGGTTCCCCAATGCATGGGAATCCTGCTTAGGTAAGGGTGATCCTGCATGTTACTGTTCCTTGGCCTCCTGGTAACATGTTCAGGAGAGAGGTTTCATGACAGAAGCCCTTGGGACATCGACAGGGTTATAGGACCCGTAGCATCCTTTAGACTTAGGCGGAGAAACGACACTGTTGCTGTTTCCCTTCCTTTCTGTGCGACGTAGAATAGCGTAGAACCCTACTGAGCAAGCTTTGTTGCTCACTCCTACCTGGGCTGCATCGGCGATGCAGGTCGATGCAGGTCGATGCAGTCCCTTCTTTTTCAGGTAGTTGCGGTGTTGGAGGCGGTACTCCCCTTGGTGGTGCGTGAGATCGAGGATATCATCAGTTTATTATATTCAATTGATGTAAAGCTTTAAATGTATAAATTGTAATCTGAAGGAGAAATGTATTTGTATTTCAATTTGATGTAAATTGATCAGAGATTGCTGTACTTAGAGGATTTGAATCATTATTGTATATTTTTAAAGTTAATTGAGTATTGTAGTCGTTAATTTGTATTATGATTTGATGATAGGATAGTTTAAATTAATTGTAAATATTTTAATCATGCACCAGGTTTAAAAGTGATGTTTACAGGGGAGGCTCTCGTCGTTTGATTTTAGAGTTTAGGACCCTCACGTCCCGGTCTGGATGGATTTTCTGGATCGGGCGTGACAACTTGGTGTCAGAGCAAGCTGTAGGTCCCAGGGATAGGATTAGGCTTGCGGTTAAGGTTTGAGTGTGGAATGGGATAGTTCTAGGTCTAGAACATCCTTGCATGGCTGTTTGCCATTGTGTGATATGTTTCCGCTTTATTGATTGTTGTCTGTTTTGTTGCTTTCCGGCTGTGACATGACGTCTCAGGGGGAGATGTGTATGCACGCCAGCGTCGTCCGTTCCCTCGCCTGATAGTCTCCCCCCGTGCTGGAGATGAGCGAGTAGGGGATTGGACGTGTGTTGCCTTTGTACTCTTGGAATCCTGAGTGGTGGACCCGTTGTGGTCCAGGGGCGATGTTGGAGATCCTTCGATAGAGGACTAATTGAAGGAGGTGACCCGGATCCCGGATGTTTTGGACATCCTGGAGTATCGCTTGCTTGGGAAGTTATTGTTTCCTTGCCTTCCCAGGAAGCGATTCCTAGTGGCGCTTGTCGGGGCCACTAGGGACACTGTTGGTTGTGTGTTGAGAACAGTTCGCGTACTGTTCTCTGGCACATACCCTTGAAGGGTGGTACAGTTGGGAATACCCTCCTCTGGTTCTGGGTACTCGCACCGCGTGGCGACACGCGGGTTGGTTGGATCACCTGGCTCGGTATGCTGGAGCGACAGCGGGGGACGCCCTGGACTGTGCTCCGGATACTGAGACAGATGACTTGAGGGTTGACACCGGACTGTTGGTCGGTGGTCGTGGTGAGTTTCGGGGTTGTCGTTCCTGCGTCTGGGGAACGGCAAGGTAGCCGTTGGTAGAGACAGTGGTTTCAGCATCAGCGACAGCCGTGGCAGCAGCAACGTCGTGCCGGTCCCTTGAGAGGTAGCCTAGACCGCCAGACTGAGAGGTAACCCGCAGGGTGCTCAAGTGCTAGTCGCCGGGTGCCTTTCCGCTGACGGTGCTGGTTGCGAGGGGCGCGAGACGCTTACCGCAGAGCAGTCAGGCGTGACGCACGGCGTGGAGCAAAGCAGTGGGTTGATACCTCAGTTGGGTCAGGTACCTGGGGCAGACGCGGAGAAATTCAGATTCCAGATAGACCCTTACCGGAGACGAAGCAGCGACCAGTCTTACAAGAGTTTCACGGACTTCTGGGCAGAGAGCAGCTTCAGCAGCAGCCCATTTCAGAGCCGCCTTCCTTCATATTTCAGCTTCATCCTTCAGCTTTCGGAGTGTCTTGTGGCTTGCAGTTTCCTTGTGGCTCTCGGTGTTTCCCCCTTGTGACTCGTCCCCGTGTAGCCGCGTTGGCTTGGGACTGGAGTTGGGTGTGGCTTTGGGAGTAGCTACCGATTTGGGACAAGAGCTTGGGTTGGTTGCTCTTGTCGGGGCGTTTGCTAGAGGTTGGAGACCTCTAGGTGTCCGTCGTCCACGTGTGGGACACGTTGGGGCTCGACGGCTTCCTCGGTTTGCGCTGGTTGGTCGTGTATCGAGTTGTGCTTCTTTGGCCGTGGGAGGGTGTCGTGGGTACACCTGACGGCGTTGTTTTGCTCTCGTTAAAGGTTGCGGGTTGGCGCCCCTTCTGGTTGTCGAGAGCTGGGGTTGTTCACCAGCCTGTGGTGAACTCCTCCCTCTTTTGTTTTGAGGGTGCTCAGGAAAGCAGGTTTCCCTCGTGTCGTTGTTTGTGCAGCTGTCCCTTTGAGGAGCTTCCAGGATATTCCGCCTTCGCGGGATTGCCGAGTTTGGACTTGAGGTTCGTTCGGGGTAATTCAGTTGGTATCTTCAGTGAACACATCGCAGAGACCTCAGGGCCGAGTCGGCCGGCCTGTATTTGGGGTAGAGGCGACCGTCGAGGACGTATGTTCGCTCTTCCGGACAGTGAGCAGCTGGACCGCGTGCAGCAGTTTTCGTCGTCTCAGCAGTTTCAGCAGTCACATCAGTAAGCTTTCCCCAAACCTTCCGTTCTCCGAGGAGTACGTGCCCGTTACAGTGCATCGCCGAGATACTCATCAACTCAGAGTTCTGTCGACCTTCTCATAGGTCGGATTTCGCACCAGCTACAATCAGATAAAGTTTAGGGATTGCAACATCCCGAGGGCAGTTTTAAGTACGAGAAACGGATTGTGTCAGCGGCAGACAAATTAGTTGATCCAGCTGAGCTCAAAGCAGATATGTGACGGCAGAGATCGAAGACTATATCCGAGTTTCAGCAGAGACATCTTCAAAACCGCGGGACTGTTGACCAGATTGACCAGGAGACCGGAGCTCTTGTCTTAAAGTCACTATGTCATTGCCTTTAAGGGTGATAGCAACTGGTAGTTGCTAGAAAGGTTTCGACCTTTCGAGTATATCACCTTTCAGCTAAGGCTAATGCCGTGGTTGTTACCTCGAGCAGATGGGCCAGAGAAATTAGAGCAACTTTAGTGGCAGTGACAACCCGTCAGTGGCGGAGATGGAGGCAGTTATCCAGTTCAGACAGCACTCATTACCACTCAGAAGATGTCAGTATGTCAGTATGTCAGTCCAGAGTGATGGTGATGTGAAGCGATGACACGAATCTTACAGAGGTCCGTGCCCAGATTGATGCCTAGCGTGTAGATGAAAGTCAGACAGCGTCAACAAGCAGCAGGTTGTGTTTCAGAGGCCGAGCCTCAGTTCCAGAGTTGTGCATTGATGGCGTGCAAGCGTCCTGCTCATTTCCCTTGTTGGCCACCCCGGAGGTATGGTGATATATAGTGACCGTCATCAGCGTTGGTAGCACGAGGTGCAGAGTTCGTCCCCACTACTTCACCTGTCAGGAGGTGAAGGAGGAGCATCAGCAGGTAGCAAACCCGTTGCAGCTTTTCCAGTGTCAGCAAAAGTGGAAGCATAGCATGGCAGATGTCATCACCAGATTGCAGAAGACTCAAAGAGAACGGTGCAGATCTCGGAGGACATGCTTAGAGCATGTGTCCTTGATGCAGCAGGCAGCTGGGAGGAGTACGTCAGTTTGCTGGAGTCCGTCTACTTCAGCAGTTAGTCCATATGTACGTACCATTCGAGGCATAGTATGGCAGTTCGCGCCGTTCTTCTGATTGCCCAACAAAGGTTGTTGAGGCATCACCCACCTTTCCAGACATCATCAGACAGTCTCCAGAGAGCTTAGCACAGATCAAACAAAGACTCGCGACGACACAGAGCCTACGGAGATACATCATGGACTTCGTCATCAGCATAGTTGGCATCGGTGCAAAGGTCAGAAAAGAGAGTTCTTTTCTTGTTACCTCACCAGTCAGGAGGCGGAGACGGAATACCGACATCCAGCAGAGGTGTTGCAATCCTTTTTCCAGAGCCAGCGTGGATGTCATAGCATGACAGACTTCATCCTTTGATCCAGATATCGTCACCCAATTTTCAGAAAATCAGCGCAGATCAGGTCAGACGACTTTGTGCAAATCAGAGGCGACGACTGTTGGAGGCACAGTTGGCGACAGAGTGTCATTTCAGATGATACGAGATAGATCCATTCAGTGTTGGCAACAGAGGTGCCGAGGAGGCGACGTTCAGTTACGTCATGCGTCATCCGAAGCGATGATTCGGGCTTGGGCCAGATGAATTGCATAAGAGGGCAATTAGTTCATATGATTGGCAGGAGAGACCAGTTTAGAGAGGCAGAACGGTTCAGTCAGCTTTAGTCCTCTGGAGGTGCAGAGGTGTTGTAGGGGTAACTTGGGAGCGCTGAAGGCGCATGTGCAGTTTATCCCAGGTGCTCCTCAGTCTTGTGTGGTTGCTCGGGTTACGAGCTTGCTAACCTTTCTTGTCTTGTGCAGGTGTGCTTGTTTTTGTTTTGTTGTTTCCAACCCTACCCTTATCGAATTTCGGGACGAAATTTCTATAAGGGTGATAGGTTGTGAGGACCCGCTCCTCTAACCCGGTCCGACCGCGTTGGGTCGAACGCTTGGCTTGGTTGGTTTTGGCCCGGTTGGCCTTGGGTTGCGATCGGTTGATTGTATCGCTGCTTTTGGACTCCAAGGGCAATTTGGTAAATTGCGCCTTGGCGGTCAATTTCACACCCGCGTAGTGCACACACAGCCTTAATTGATGTATGTGATTGAGTAGATCCAGTAAAGATCGCAACTTAGAGCCAGATCGGATTCAGTCCGATCGGTTGATTCGCCTGAACCGGCTAAGCCACTTAAGTGGCTTAACCCTCTTCTCTCTCTCCTACTTATTTTTTTCTCTCTCTTTCCCCTCTCTCTTTCTTTTCTTCTCTTTCTTCTTTCTTTCCCTCTCTCTTCCCTGGCTTCCCAGCGCCCGACCCCCTCTTCTCCTTCGCTTGCGACGACGCCAGCGTCTCCCCTCTTCCTCCTCCGGAGCCCCTTCGCCATCACCGCCGGCCACGTCCTCCCGAGCTCTCCTCTCCTCTCCTCTTCCCAGATCTCCTCCGGCTTCTCCCTCCTCTCCTCCATCTTTCCGTCGCACGTGGATGGAGGCGTCGGACGGCTCCGGCGGTTCCCCGGCAAGCCAGAGGCGGCAGTGAGGTCCCCTCCTCCTCCTTCCTCCCCTCTCTCCGGCGGCATCCCTCTTCTTTCCCCGATGATGGCTGCGGCTGTGGGAGGCCCCCGGCGGTGCTCCGGCGAGCTGGAGACGACGGCGGCGATAGTGGACGGCGGGATCACGGCGGATTAGCGAGGATGAAGCTTGGATTAGCGTGTGAAGGTAGGGTTTCTACCTTGATCTCTAAGATATGCTAGATCTAGGGTTTGATTGTTGGTTTAATTGATTTCTATGTGTTAATTAGTCCCTCTAAGCATGCTTAACATATGATCTAGCTTCCATGTGATTTGATTTGAGTTTTATCCGGATTTTTGAAAGTTTTTCCCGGATTTTATCGAGGTTCTGTTTTTCGGCGGGCTGAGCTGTTCTAGCTCAGATCTGGGCTCGTACGTGCATGATCTCGTTTGATCATCAAGAGGAAAGTTGTAGATCATCGAATCTACTTTCATTTGCCGCTGATTTTGTAATTTTCGGAGTTTTCTACGATTTATGGTGATTATTCTTCGGATCTGCGATGAGACCGCAAATTAGTGAATTCCGGGAATATTAGCCATTAGATTAGTCCGATTCTTGGGCTGCATGTTTCTAGTATGCTAATATACATTTGCCCAAGTTTGTTTTCCAATTCGACGTCATTTGGACGTCGAATTGATAAGATTTCATCGCCTCTAACTAAGGTTAAATGTAGAAATCCGGAATTTAGCTTCTTAATGGATTTTCGATGTTTTACCGTGTTTAATCCTTCGAGATACATGCTTCATTCACCTAATGCCTTAATTGATGTTCTTAATAACATCTAGGATGGACAATCTAGATTTGATAGGTTTGGATGTTTAAACCCTCGACATTGGTTTGTCGATTTAACTAGTTAACTATTCATGCTTAGTTAGCTTTTAATTAAATAATCATACCTTGTTATATATATAGATTTCATGCTTTATATTTGCTTAACCCCGTGTGGGGCTTGTGGTTGAACCAAGGGAGTCATGTCCCTTGGGATGGTTAGATAATTAAGTGGGCCGAAGGTGTGCCCTAGTTGATGTGTATTGTAAATGTGTTTGATTATTATCTGTGTGGCCGGGGTTGTGCCCCCGTTGTAGAAATTGCGGTTGACTGCTGTGTACGCCGTTGTAATTCCGGATTTTGATCTGTTGGATACTTGCTATTATAGCTTTGCTAGATAGATCCTTATTGCTTGAACCCTTGCTATGATTACCCTCCGGCAAGCTTGATGCTTCGCCTAGCCCGTGTATGTTGTCTTGGCATATTGTTGCATGCTACTTTTCCTGTATTCCTGTGCCTGAGCATTGCATGCATCTGTGTGCATTAGAAGCATTAGGCTAGGTGGTAGACGATGGTTTCGATCGTCGGTTCGGGGTTCTTGGGTAGCCCGGATCTAGCCCTAGGGTCGGGGTTTGGGTAGTCGAGGATTAGAAAGTGATTGTCGTCAATGATCATGTTTGATATCATTCGACGATTATTAAGTAGACGATTATTAAGTAGTTGGACTGGAATATTATATTGTTTGAGGTTTAGAAGTCGTGTCGCTTCTCCAAGGCCAAGTGCTAAGGATGGTTGTCGATGCGTTCCCGACGTGGTTCCCCAAGGCATGGGAATCCTGCTTGGGTAAGGGTGATCCTGCATGTTACTGTTCCTTGGCCTCCTGGTAGCATGTTCAGGAGAGAGGTTTCATGACAGGAGCCCTTGGGACATCGACAGGGTTATGGGATCCGTGGCATCCTTTAGACTTAGGCGGAGAAACGACACTGTTGTTGTTTCCCTTGCTTTCTGTGCGACGTAGAATAGCGTAGAACCCTACTGAGCAAGCTTTGTTGCTCACTCCTACCTGGGCTGCATCGGCGATGCAGGTCGATGCAGTCCCTTCTTTTTCAGGTAGTTGCGGTATTGGAGGCGGTACTCCCCTTGGTGGTGCGTGAGATCGAGGATATCATCAGTTTATTATATTCAATTGATGTACATCTTTAAATGTATAAATTGTAATCTGAAGGAGAAATGTATTTGTATTTCAATTTGATGTAAATTGATCAGAGATTGCTGTACTTAGAGGATTTGAATCATTATTGTATATTTTTAAAGTTAATTGAGTATTGTAGTCGTTAATTTGTATTATGATTTGTTGATAGGATAGTTTAAATTAATTGTGAATATTTTTAATCATGCACCAGGTTTAAAAGTGATGTTTACAGGGGAGGCTCTCGTCTTTTGATTTTAGAGTTTAGGACCCTCACGTCCCGGTCCGGATGGGTTTTCTGGGTCGAGGCATGACAGGATGAACCTCTCAAGCAAGGTAGACGATGGTCCAAACATCCTAAAAAAATATATAAAATAGCAAACACAAGCAAATGAGAACGAAAGCAAACAACCTAAAGCAACCTAACCTAATCAAAAGGGAAATGATAGACAGTAGAAAGGTCATCCCTCGTAGATAGGGTGTACGAGAGGAACATAATGCTCATCAGTGGTCGTTTTCTCTGGAATCGGCTTCAGTCGCTGTCCATTGACCTTAAATAGCCTCCCATCCTTCGGATCTTCAACCTCCACATCTCTATTTTCAAATATCGGTAAGTGGGCCTATCCAACGTGATCTCAGCTTTCCAGGATGTAGGTGCAGCTGCCCTGATGAGACATGAATTATGCACAATTAAACCCCTTAAATTACCTTTGTTAGGCTTATAGTAGTTGTATTTGATATATTGTTGTTTGATTTCAGGTTCAAGTAGGATGTGAGAATAAATAGAAGAAATTCGGCAAAAAATCATTAAATTCTGCAAAATGACTGCTTCGTCGACTGTTTGTAAATAAATCACTACAAATTCTACAAAATTCTAAATATTCTGAAATTATGGGATATGAAAGAAGACGTCAACATATACAACTTGATGACTTTGTGAGATTCCGAATACACTGATGCCAGTTTTCAATCAAAGTCGGATATATGGAAGTTGGAAAGAAAGGCTGAAATTAATTAATGACATGGCAGTGGAGACCCAGTCAAACCGACTTGAGCGATAGATCGATTTTATGTTCGATGGATTGCTCTGATGACGTCATCAGTACGGAATTTAGGGGAATTAAAGTTTAACCTCAGTTATGACTCCTAATTCCGGGGTTAAGGGTTTCTGCTATATAAAGGGGTTATTCCAGCCGAAAATAATAATCTTTTGGACCACTTTTGGAGAAGAAGGCTAGGGTTTTGAAGATGGAGATCTTTCTGCGGGGATCGACGGCTTCCTTCCCAACACCTATGGATCTTTCCCAGAAGATGAGTAGCTAATTTTTAAACTTAGGGATCTCATGAAGCCCTAGTGTAACTTTTGATTTTTTTAGTTTGATTCTTCTAAACTTCTTCTCAACATGATCTCATAAATATAGTTTTAATGATTAGATATTTGAGGGAACAGAGTTCCTTCGAAGTATTTTCAGTCGTATAAGCTTTCTGTGATTGTTTATACATATTTATGAGATGGTTTTCATGTAATTTAGGATTTGCTTTTGAAATAGGCTATGCTATGCTAGGATAGGTTGTGCCAAGGTCATTAGGTGTAGTATAACTTAAAGTAATTGTAGGATCGAAGACAATCTATGCCAAGAAAGATAGGCTATGCCGTTAGGAACATAAATCTTATTTTAGGGATTCATATGAGCTTGTAGCCATATGATCCATAATGTTGAGAGAAGGGAACAAGAGGATAACTAGAGAAGATTAAATGTGAAGTTAGAGTGGATTGAGTAATCCCTAGGTAATTCTTAACTTGGTTCAAATCCCGATCACTTAACTTACTTTCTTAGGTAATTATTAGATAATTTTACATTCAATTCTGATTACTCCGCGTAGGATTCGAGTTTTGAGCATTGATTTCAGTTTTCAACGTTTTCCTTATGGATTGACTCCGAACTTCACCACTAATCTACCCTATAGGATATTGATAGAATAAGGATTATATTTTGATTGAGGTTTGTTGCGCTTTAACGATATGTTTGGTGAATGATCATGCGCTTCATACAGGTAGGCCTTTGCTTTTGCCTTGAAAATCCTAGAACTCTCATAAGCATCATTCCTGAGTTCCTCCATCTCAAATAACTGGAGTTTCTGTTCCTGACCTGCAACATCCAAAGTAAAATTTAGTGACTTAATAGCCCAATATGTCTTATGTTCTAACTCTACTGGGAGATGCAATGGTTTTCCATAGACAAGGCGAAACAGCGACATCCCCAGGGTAGTCTTGTAGGCAATGCAATAGACCCACAACGAATCTAACAGCCTCAATGACCAATCTTTTCTTTTAGGGCTCTTTGTCTTTTCCAAGCTTTGCTTGATCTCCCTATTGGCCAGTTCAGCTTGGTCATTCGTCTGTGGATGATAAGCAGTAGAAACCTTATGCGTGACTCCATATTTGCGCATCAAAGCCTCAAAAGAGCATTTACAAAAATGTGATCCCTGGTCACTAATAATAACCCTAGGAATACCAAATTGGGACAAAACATGCTCTTCAAGAAACTTGATAATAGTAGAATGATAATTGTTCCTGCATGCAACTGCTTTCACCCAGATAGACACGTATTCCACTACCAACAATATATATAAATGCCCAAAGGAAGAAGGCAAGGGTCCCATAAAATCTACACCCCGGCAATAAAAAATCTCTACAACTTGAATGGGGCTCAAATGCATCATATGCCGCCTAGATAAAGCCCCTAATTTCAGGCTTCTATCACACGATCTACAGAAAATGTTAACATCGCGGAATATAGTAGGCCAGTAAAAACTACATTGAAGAATTTTATCATCAGTCTTTTTCATGGAAAATAGCCTCCACATGTATAAGAGTGACAGAATGTGATAACGCTCTCAATGTCATGATCAGAGACACAACGACGCATGATTTGGTCAGGGCAATACTTAAGCAAACATGGATCATCCCAATAAAAGTTCTTTACGTCAACAAAAAATCTACGTTTATCCTGTGCACTCCAATGGGAAGGGATCTCACCTATTGCCAAGTAATTGATGATATACGCATACCAAGGCAGCCGTGCAACTGAAAGAGCTGCTTATCAGGGAAATCATCCATGATCGATGGCTCTCATGCTGCCACCTCCACCATCAACCTTGACCGATGATCAGCAACGACGTTCTCCATGCCCTTCTTGTCTTTTATGGAAATGTCGAATTCCTGCAAAATCAAAATCCAATGAATTATGCGCGCTTTAGCGTCCTTCTTTGTGAGAAGGTACTTAAGCGCGACATGATCAGTAAAAACAGTAATGGGAGAACCAATCAAATAAGCACGAAACCTGTCTAATACAAAGACTATAGCTAACATTTCTTTCTCAGAGGTAGAGTACTTCATCTGTGCACTATTCAGGGTTCGGCTAACATAATGAATAACATGAGATTTCCTATCTCTTCGCTGCCCTAAGTTCGTTCCTACAACAAAATCACTTGCATCACACATCAGTTCAAAAGGAAGACTCCAATCAGTTGGATGTACAATAGGTGCAGAGGTCAATTTATCAATCAAGGCTTGAAAAGCCTCTTAGCAGCAACAGTCCACTCAAAAGGGGTATCCTTTATCAAAAGGCTACACAAGGGGCGAGCAATAGAAGAAAAGTTCTGAATGAATCTCCTGTAAAACCCAGCATGCCCTAGAAATGATCTAACAACTTTAATACACCTAGAGATCCCTAGCCTCTAGCGAAGGCCCGGACAAGAGCTACCAACCCAAGCACTTGTCCCAATCGGTGGCTACTCCCAAAGCCACAAGAAAAACTCAGAGGCACAAGGAAAACGCAAGCTGCGAGAAGCTCTGAAAGCTGGCTGAAGCAGAAAGTTGAAGTTGGTGGCTCTGAAACCGGCTGTTGTTGAAGCAACCCTCCTTAGGAGTGCGTGAACCATTGGTCAGACCAGTTATCGCAACGTCTCCAGCAAACCTCTACCTGGAATCTGAATTCCACATATGCTCTAGGTACTTGCCCCATCCGAGGCACTAACCCACTGCTTAGGCCCACTCCATGCTTCACGCCTGACTGCTCTGTGGTAAGCGCCTCGCACCCCTCGCACCCAGCATCATCGACGGAATAGCTCCCAGGGGCTAGCACTCGAGAACCCTATGGATTCCCTCTCAGTCTAGCGGTCTAGGCTTCCTCTCAAAGAACCGGCATGACGTTGCTGCTGAAACCACTGCCTCTACCAACGGCTACCCTGCCATCTCACGAAACCCGAAACTCACCATGACCACCGACCAACTCCCCGTTGTCAACCCTCAAGTCATCTGTCTCAGTATCCGGAGTACAGTCCAGGTCATCCCCCGCTGTCGCTCCAGCATACTGAGCCAGGTGATCAAATCAAACCGCATGCGGCTACGCGGTGCAAGTACCATGACTAGAGGAAGGTACTCGCAGCCACACCACCGTCCAAGGGTAGGTGCCGGATAATTGTACGTGAAACTGTTCTCAAAACACAACCAACAGTGTTCCTAGTGGCCCCGACAAGCGCCACTACGAGTCAGCTCAAAGGAAACAAGAAAACTAATAGCTTCCAAGTGAGCGACACTCCTTGATGTTCAAGGCATCAAGGATCCAGAACACCTCCTTCAACCAGTCCTCTATTGTGAAGGATCTCCAACACCGCCTCTGAACCTCAACCGGTTCACCTCTCGAGATTTCGAGAGTACAAAGGCGACACACAACCTATTTCCTACTCACTCATCTCCAACACAAGAGGAGACTCACTGTCAGGCGAGGGAAAGGATGACACCGGTGTGCATGCACATCTCCTCCCGAGACGTCATGTCATAGCTGGAAACCAATAAAACATAACAACAAACAAATTAAACAAAACACATCACACGGTCGCAAACAACATGCAAGGATGTTCTAACCCTAGAATTATCCCAACCCACACTCAAAACCTTAACCGCAAGCCTAATCTTATCCCTGGGACCTACAGCCTGCTCTGATACCAGGTTGTCACACCCCAACCAATAAAACCCATCCAGTCCGAGTCTTGAGGGTTCCTAATCTATTCAATCCATCTGTCGCGCATTTATATAACAATTATCACAACTAATTTAAATAATTTATCTGAGGCTAAAACTGTAATATCCAATATTAAACCAAAATGTACTGATACAATATTATCAAAACTCCTCGAAGAGGGGAATTATACATCTAACATAATTCTCGAAGGATGTGTATAAACAAAAACTGCCAAAAGTACAGTAGAGTCTCCAGAAACCTCAAACGCCTCCAAAAGTCAACGCGCCACCGAAAGTTGATCCTCTAGGAGCTACGAAAGTGCTGGCGCTTGCACCCGCAAACGCAGCCCAGATAGGAGTGAGCGATAAGTTCAGTAGGATTCTATTCTATGTTACACTGAAAGGAAAGAAACAGTAAAGCCCAGGTTCCATCTTATCTCTAGGGAAAATACAAGTTATGTCCACCGCCTATCCCTAGGGCACGCACTCTGATGACCTCCACTGTCAACAATCCCTCACAAACAAAGCGCTCCAGCGCTGAAACAACAAGACGTAGGACACAGGGTGGTACGTAACTTCACCTATCGTTGTACTGAGAACGAGACTGAGACGGAACCCAAGACGACCTCTACACCTCAATCAGAGTAACTGCAGTCAGCTACACAAAAACCTCGATAACATAAGATTGTCATAGAATTCAGTCTTAAACCTTGCTACCCAGCCTCAGTCCTACTCAGTCCTACGGCTAGATCCGAGCTGCCCAAGCCCTCGGAACTGCAAAACCCCAATTCGCCCACGTCCTAGCCTAATGCTTCTAATACAAACAAAAGTGCATGCAATGTTTACGCGCACATAATTAAATCAGAACATGCAACAATATGCCAAGCAGTATACAGGTCTAGGCATAGCACATAGCTCGCCAAAGGGAGAGCATAGCATGGGTCTAGAATAAGCAGATAAATAGGCGCATAGGCCTACAAGTCTACACGAGACTAACCAACCAATCTAGATTAATAATTAATATAACTTTTGGCATTACGATGGCGTCAACGAGCCGTTAACCAAACGTTGCCACAAACGGGATACAATCCCAGCCAAACCGATAACAACTAACAACAGTAAAACAAAACATGTATGTTCGTAGTTATCTATAACGTGTGATCATTGATATAAAACTAAAATTTCACAATCTATGTCTACAGTTAAATCACATCCAAAACACTCGTCAAAACCCTTGAAAATCCACTGATAATAGCATGCATGCTTTCTAACATCATTGGCTATCTATCATGAAAGAAACCCAATCAAAGAACCATGAAAAAATCCCTATTCAAGGACTGGCGGTCGATGCGATGGTCGATGTTACGGTTGACCTTGAGGTGAGCCAAAAACTGTCGGTCGATCAGAGCATCGACCATGGGGGACCAAAGTGGCAACAGAGGCTCACGGTCGATCCGCCGGTCGACCGTGAACCCTGGGTAACCAAAGATCTGGGGATGGCGGTCGATCCGCGGATCAACCTTGAGATAATAACGGTGTATCTGAGGCCCACAATATACACGATAATCTATGTGAGCATGGGTGAGACAGAAATCTGGGAAGTTCTGTTCTGACATAGCATAGGATAAAAATTCAACAAAATTCATACATAAATCTGAAAAATATAAAACTAGTTTTAATTGAAAGGTAACTCAGAGATCAACAACTTTTGTGTTGAAGGCCAACTGAGATCATGCATGTACATGTGTGTAGTCAAACTCAAAAATAGATGTTCTAATTAAATCAGAAAATCTAAAAATTAGATAGGAAAAAGATGATTAAATCCGATATAAATCAAAACCAAATCCAATAAAACTTAGAACAGTTATTAAACACACCTAATAGCATCATCTAACACAAAGAAATCAAAAAAGCAACTAATCAAACAACCTAGAACACCTAAACAAAGGTATAGGTGAAGAATCCTACCTTACTACGCTAATCCGCCGAAAAACCACCGTCAAACCAGCTCCTTCCTCATCGTCGTCACCTCCAAGCTCGTCGAGGAATGTCGAAGCTCTCTCTCTCTCTCTCTCTCTCTCTCTGTGTGTGCTTCACCCACGACGGGAAGGAAGAAGGAGAAGAAGGACGTGGGAAACAGAGGAAATAAAGAAAAGAAGACGCGGAATGGAAGGGAGCATAAATAGGATTCAGCGAACCACTCTACTACAATGCGAACCACCCTGCCGCAGTGCCGATCGATCGTCCATTTCGATCTTTCCCGATCGAGCTCCGATTTTCTGATCGAGAGCACCTACAAGGATCTAATCAATCACATACATCAATCCAAGGCAGCGTGTACACTACGCTGGTGTGAAACTGACCGCCAAAGCACCATTTACCAAATTGCCCTTGGAGTCGCAGCGATCAACTCTATCGTGAACCAAGACCAACCAAGCCAAAGCACAAAATCATACCTTCGACTTAACGCAGTCGGACCGGGTTGGAGGTATGGGCCCTCACAGGATATAGGAGAGGTGGAGCTGGAGGTTGGCTTGGGGCCGAGGAGTTGGTCGGAGGTGGGAAGGGGACGAAGGTGGAGGGGTTCGTCATGATTCTGAAAGGTGAAGAGGTTGCGGGTGAAGTGGATGGTTTTGGTTGTGATGGGAGTTAGCGGCGGGGGTTGGAGGGTTTAGCTGGTGGTGAGGATGAAGGAGGGTTGTGTGCTCGCTGCCGACGAGTACACCGGAGAAGGAAGCCATGGGAATAGAAGATGGAGGTGAATACGGCTTGGCCAGATAGTGGGGGTGGTGGCTGCCAGTGGAACGGAAGAGAGGGAGAGAGAGGGAGAGAGCTAGAGGGAGAGAGATGGTCGGAGTTGGTCAACAGAGATGGTGGTGGTTCGGCGGAGATGGACGGATGGGCGGTGAGAGGCGGCGGTTGTAGGTGGAGCAATGGCGGGGCGGAGCCGAGGTGAGCCAAGAAGATGAGCCGTGAGCTAGCCGAAAGAAGGGGTGTCCATGAAGCCTACATGCCCGAGTCCGACTCGAGGCCAACACGAAAATTTTGGGCCTGAGCCCGACCCGGCCCGAAACCAAGCCCGATCTGACCCTAGCCCGGTCAAGATTGGGCTGGGTGTGAGCATGGGGGTACCCAACCCAAGCCCGGCCCAAACCTGATCTAATATGCCTGATCCCAAGCCCGCCCCGAACCCAATCTAATATGCATGATCCCAAGCCCGACTTTATTTACCGGTTATAAGTTGAATTTGAATGGGATTGAGATAACCTTAAAATAGGTGGTTTACGTTAATTAACTAAGAGAGACGTGATTAGCCCCAACTTTATTTAGTAGTTATAAGTTGAATTTTAATGGGATTGAGATAACGCTAAAATAGGTAGTTTAGGTTACTAAATTATCTAAGAGAGACGTTGGGAATTTGGGATATCGAGATACGGGGCTCTTTTATGACATAACTTATTACAATTCATGCCAACCTGGCAAAGAGGCAACTGGCAGACCTATTATAAAATAGTTTATTATACCCCTTATTACAATTCATGCTTAGGGGGCGTTTGTTTCGCTGGAATGATTTGGAATGGAGTGTTGGAATGGAATGTGATTCCTATGGAATGTCACTTTTGTTGTTTGTTTGGTGGTGATGGAATGGAATGAAATATCATTTTTATTGTTTGTTTGGTGTTGGAATGGAAACAAAATTCAGTGACTTTTTCAGTTTTTGTGTTTGTTTGGTGATGGAATGGGGGATATGGTCACCCCTGAATGCTAGTGCTGAGAATACCACAATGTATTCCGATTTTAATATATATTAAATTTTTTATGACATTAATAATATAATTGTCATATTTGGATATCTATGTTGATGAAAATATAATAATTGTCATATTTTGGATATTAGAGAAGGAATTTTATTGGCCAAGTTATTTTTTTCATTCGATGATGGTAATGAATTTTATTGACGGAACATTTAAGTTCTGAATACTTAAGATGATGTTAATCGAATTTATAACACCCATGTACATCGCGTATTCAAACTTGTACAAAAAAAAACTCTTGCACAATATTTGAAACCTCATCATGAACAATCCCAATTAATAAGCCAATAATTTAGATGATATCATCCAATTACATGCCAATTACTTGCAAAAATCTGAAACAAAGGTACTCACTTGATCTTGTCCAAGCGAATCGATGAGGGCGACGAGGTCACTGACGATATGAAGCTTAAAAGAAAATCAATACTGGACTATGCTCTCAAAAACACATGGCTATGCTTGAAAGAGGTAAAAGGGGTCATATGTTAGAAACTCTACAAACAATAACAATGGCTTCTTATAATTGACGACAATCCAAAGTGCTATGTGATAAATCGAGTGGAAACGAGCACTTGCCAAAGAGTGTTATTCCTGGTACAAATTTAAAGGGCAAAGCTCTGAAAAATGGCATTGATTAGTTCCAGTTTTAACTGCATTGAAGCTTTGCACAAAGAGTGTTATTCCTGGTACAAAGTACCTTTGGAGGTTGAGCAACAACAAAAGCTTTACCACTTCCAAGCATATCCATATGAGGCTGTAGAATATAACAGAAGTTTTTCGAATCGCCTGGATCCTCAAAAGCAATCACATGGTATTGCTTTGGCTCTAGCTCAAGATCCGCAGCCATCTCCAAGGAATAAAAGCCCACTAGCTTTGCCATCTTCAATTGTGTATAATTCAATGCACTGTGGACAGCAAGAAGGTATAGCAATCAAAACAGCTGTATTGATGACATAATTAGCAAGATGATGATCATATACAAGCACTAGGAATACAGTTCTTAGAGTAGGAAAGGGAAATAACATCAACAAGTAGATCACAAAAAAAAAACCAATATAGACAAAGAAACACTTAGGCCTTGTTTGGTTGGGGGATACCAAACACCATCTAATCCCCACTTTTATCCCTACTTTTATTCACATCCCTATCCTCATTTTATCCCTACTTTTCAACCAATCATTACTACATTTTCTCTTCTTTTCAACCAATCACATCAACTTTATCCCTACTTTTTCACTTTTCAACCAATCATTACTTCATCATCCCTACTTTTCAACCAATCACATCAACTTTATCCATACTTTTTCAACCAAACATTACTAATTTATCACTACTTTTCAACAAAATACCATACATATCCCACTACTTATCCCATGTTACCAATCCCCATTTCCTCTAATCCCGGGATAGACTATCCCACAACCAAACACACCCTTACCCTAAGTGGGATTGGTTGAAAAGTAGAGATGATGAAGTAATGATTGGTTGAAAAGTAGGGATAAAGTAGAGATAAAGTGGGGATAGGAATATGGATAAAAGTGGGGATAAAAATGGGGATTAGATGGTGTTTGGCTGCAATGCAGGGATAAAATGGGTTTATCCCGGGATAGGGATTCCCTATCCCCCAACCAAACGAGGTCTTATGAGCACATATTGAAGATCTAACCACCATAGGTAGTCTTCATCTTGCTCATCAGCATATTCTCTGTACTTGCTAACCACCGCTTGTCCTCCAAACATTTGCATCTCTCTTTTAAGCTTATCCATTTTCTTTTCTATATATCGATGAGGGCGACGATATGGATAACTAGGAGTCTTCCAGCTACTTGATGCTCCACCACATCCCTGTCGGCCATTCCGTCGAACACCTTCCGACTCACCGCCAAATCCATGCACTTCGCATAGGCATCCATCAGAGCGTTCGCCACGCCAGTCTCCACATCGAGGCTGGTCTTTAGCACCAGCCCATGAACTCCTTCGGCGACCCTCTTCTCAGAGACCCGCGAGCAGGCTGACAACACGCGCAACCGCCACGACCGAGTCTAGGCTCGCAAATCCATCCTCCATCATGAACTGCTTGAAGACTTGAATGGCTTCTCTCGCGGCGTCGTTCCATACGAGCCCGGCGATCATGGAAGTCCAGACGACAACATTCCTGACGGTTGCGTCGCTGAAAGCTCTCCGTGCGTTGTCTAGCTCACGGCACTTGGAGTACATGTCGACGAGAGAGGACGCGACAAAGAGGTCGCGGTGGAGGCCGAGGAGGTACGCCTGGAGGTGGAGCTGGCCGCCGACCCGGAGATCGCCGAGGGAGCTGCACGACTTGAGAGCGCAGAGACTCCACGCTGGTGTTGGAGCCCAAGTGCAACCTGGCGCGCTTACGCGTAGTGCCATCTTATTCTGAGGGCCGACAAAGAGCTCGTCCTTGGAGAGTTGGTGCCCGTCGGCGTCGGCGACGCGAATCCTCCAGTTGTACCTCAGGCGGCATCGTCCCCCGTCATCTCCTATGCCTCCGGCGGCTCCCTCCTGTACATGACTAGGATCCCCGCCGGGTTTGGCGTGAGATTGAAGTGGGTTTCAAGGCTGGAAAAGAGAGTGTTGGAAAAGTGGGTTGGAATGTGTTTCTGGCCACATTTCTGCCAGAAACATTTGGTTGGAAAGGGGTGTTTTGGAATGGGATTGGAATGAATCTGGAATGGAATGGAGTCCATTCCAGTGAAACAAACACCCCAACAACTGGAATGCCATTCCATTCCAACCATTCAGCCAGTTTTCCAGTGAAACAAACAGGCCCTTAGTTTTAGTATTGGTAGTGAAAATAATTCTTTGCTAGCTCAGATTATGAGTGATTGTTCTGTACTTTCATCAGAGGCATCGAATGAACTTTAAGAGTATTACAATGCTGCTTGGTAAGTTATAATCAAGTTGATTTCGATAATTTAGTACGGTGGAAAGCAAATGAAACTAGATATCCTATTCTTTCCACCATGACTCGGGATATACTAACCATTCCAATGCCCATTGTAGCTTCTAAATCTGCTTTTAGTACATGAGGACGTGTAATCGATGATCATCGAAACTGTTTAGATCCAATAACCGTGGAAGCACTAATTTGCTTAGGAGATTGGTATAATGCTTAAATCAGAGCTCAAGATAAAAAAGAAGAATTGCCAACACCATAATTTGAGATTCCAAAAGTTTAAATTTGTTTGAGTTGTAAAAATAAAAAATATGTTGGATAGAGAAAGTGCCCCTTTTTGTATTTATTTGGAAGATGATGGTTTTTAATTACAATCTTATCTATATTAATCCCCCACCACGCACGTGGCTACATTCTCCTCCATTCCTAAAAATTCCTCCACAGCTGCCACCTCCCCTCTTCTTTTTGCGTACATGGCCCACCTTCCCTTCTAAAATTACATACCCAACTACTTTCTCTTTCTAATATCCAGTGATGTTGGGCGTCGGTTCGGGCCTGAGCTCGAGTTTGGGTATATAGTGGGCTGGGCTTGGGTTCGACCGATGAGGCCCAGTCCGAACCTTGTACGGGCTTGGTCTTGGGCAAAGTTTGGCCCGACTCGAGTCAGCTCGAGCCTGGCCCATGGACACCCCTAGCAGGAAGAGAGAGGAGAGAGAAAAGGGTGGGAAAAAAAGGAAAAATAGGATAAGAGTAGTTTAGTTTTTTACGAGATGGTTCGGGTTTATTGCCCCAAAAACAGTCTGATCTGGGTCTAATAACAAATGCCACCGATAGTTTGAGCCTCTGGCCAAATCCCCTATAAAATAATATGGCACTCTAAATTTTTTTTTTTTAATCCATTGGCCACAACTCGTAAAAATAAAAAATACTGATTTTATTCCATCCACAAAAATAATTGTTCTTCAAAATTTTACTAGTGACGGCCACTTAATTTTACTTGGTTGTTTACTCGGGTAAAGCCCCAATCTTATATGGCTCAGCTCATCCATTGGACTTAGGTATTGGTCCAGTGTTTGGATCACCGGTGTCAACCAGTGAGAGGCGAAGGGCACTACCATTATTTTCCCCTGAGGAGCGGGCGAGAACCCCCAAAGTCCACCCGCCACCATCCATCCGCCGTGCGATCCATTCTGGCTCTCCAGTAGCCAGCAATAGTCGCTGCTCCAAATCCGGAGCGTTTCGGCTCTCCCTGTAGACGATTGCTGGTACTACTGAAGAAAGGTAGAGGGGAGGAGCTTGGAGATGGGGACATTGGGGAGGGCGATCTACACGGTGGGGTTTTTGATCAGGGAGACCGGCCAGGCCATCGATCGGCTTGGCTCCCGTCTTCAGGGAAACTATTACTTCCAGGAGCAGCGTATGTTTGGATTCCATCATGAATCTTACTCCTTTTTTGTTGAGATGTCATATTGCCATCGTCGTTATTTCCGTGTCTATTAGTTCAGAACTAAAAAAAAAATTTGATGATTTTTTTGGTGGGGAAGAGCTACCCATTTGAGGATAGGGGAAGCATCTGATCATTTCGTGTTTTTTTCGTGGTGTTTAATCTGTATGATAAGTCAGAGAGAAATTTAGGTCTTCCCTGGATTCTTTAACCTGACCCTGTTGTTAACCCTATGCCTTATGTTGGACTCTGGAAGGGATACATTGTGGAACATCTTTAGGATTTAATAACGTGGATTCTTGTTTGTTAAAATTTTGTTTCACTGTGTTCTACTAGTATGCAGTAGGCATGACGAGGAACAAGTACATTATGTAGCCTTTATAAGGTAGCGTGAGATATGGATCTATGGTGCCTTCAATGTCAATTGATCCTGGAATATGAAGGTGCTTGTGTACGCCAACAGTATCAGATTAGAAAGTATTTGCAGTTGTTAAATACATTTCATTAACCACCAGAAAGGCTTAAGTTTATTCACTACTTTTTATTCCTGAGGTAAGGTGAGAATGCCGTGATCATATTGAACTGCCTATTTGATGGTAAGGCTGAACCTCTATAGTTTCAAAATTGGCTTTGTAGGTAAAGTTGGGGACGCTGGACAACAAGCATGTCTCTCAAAAGTTGTCTGGGAAAATAATCTAGCTTTTTTCAAGATGTTCTAAAGTACTCGTGGCAGAAGGCACCATCTATACTGTTGACCATGCTCTATCCCCCTACTACGGAAGTTGCACATGAACAAAGACCTTTAAGTTAGGTGTTGCAAGGCTTAGTTTGTCCCTGACAAAGGCCAACTTAACTTCCAACTGTCTGTGTGGAATATTTTCCACTGGAATAGATTGCACATTATCTTCTTGACTTATGGATAGAATTTAAGACTTGCTTCCCAATTATGGACTTGTCGTTCCTGGCTTTATGTCAATACTAAAGTTTAGAATTTTAATGAATTTTACCACTTGCTTGCTGTATCTTTGGTGGAGGCATTATCCCTCCAATCTTGGCCATTTTTGGATACCAAATGTTTTACTTATAAAAAAAAGCTCTAATGCCGTGACGTAAGCACATAGTACCTAGTTGAGGTCATCTGGCGCTGTCCAACACAGCCTACTTTTTTAATTACATATTGTGACATGTTGAATTCTAATTGTTAATTGGATCTAGTGGCTTCTCTTTGTTAGTAATCATTTTGCAAGCATCGTTTTTTCCTAGTATTCTTACCAAACTTTGTTACAGGCAAGTAAAGGTATGTTCACTTGCAGTGTACGACTCTAAATTGGTTTTTAAAAAGCATGGATACTGACATCTTTAATCTATGCTCATGTTCTCAGTGTCTAGGCATCGCACATTGATGAATGTCTTTGATAAAGTACCCAATGTTCACAAGGATGCATTTGTAGCTCCAAGTGCTTCTGTCATTGGAGATGTTGAAGTGGGTCAAGGATCCTCAATTTGGTATGGCTGTGTTCTGAGAGGTATGCTTTTGATGAACAATTGGATATCAATGTTGACATTTTGACTTTTTTACGGTTTTAAAATGATGTTTGTTGCAACTAATGTACAATGTGCATTCGGAATGAAAATCTTGTTTTCTGGATCTGTCTTTCAGAGCTTTAGCTTACTTCTATTGTAATTCTTGGAAATTTGACTTCCTAGAGTCAATGGTGTAATGAGATGAACTTCCTGTCAATTCATGTAGAATCATGCACATGATTGTGCTACTTTGAGTGAGTAAATATGGATCCCCCATCTGATTTTAATTTAACATTAGCCGTGCTTCCTTCTTCCCCTTATTTGCTTATGAAGGAATCTGCTGGTTGGCATGCTAGGTACCGAAAGTTTAAATCCATAAACCTAGCTTTGCAGGTGTATATTTTATCTGGTATCAAGTGCATTTCTTTTTCTCTTTTTTTTTGGTTCCGAAATGAGGTTTGGATATCTTCTCATTGATCAAGAAGTAGAACGCATAATTCAAGACTCGCATGTCATGCTTAATTCAAGAAGTAGAATGCTTAATTTGCTTTCCCCAAGTCAAATACATGTTTTTTTAATTGTAAATTTTGCTGATTAGAGATGGACACATGCGGCTTTTGCTCGTTCAATCGCATCAGTAATGGATTTGTAAATCAGCTAAAGCTGTGAGACCATGAATTTCTCACAGAGGCATTGAGAAAATGAAGGTTGACAAATAGATCTTTTGTTTTAACAATGACTTTTATACTTGATATGTTTTCATGGTCATGAAATACATTGTGTAGACAGTTCGTCTTTGCCATGAAAAGAAATCTGAAACAGTGCTAGAAGCAAATTGTGGCAATGAAATGCACCCATTGATCATGTAGCCCTCACCCATAGTGTGATTGAAATTTAAATGCCCAAGCTTAGTTCATTGTCAGTTCTTTCACGTGATGACTCGTATTTGATATCTAGTACAGAACATGATTAAGTTTTCTTATGGAATTTATTGTGAAGACTTGTCTTGGAAGGGGCTGAGATCTTGGCATCTGTTTTCTTTATAGCTACATAAGCCCAATGCAGTCTTCTTGTATCTGTTGTAACATCTTTTCTGTTTATATCTCATCCAACTAGTGATTTTCTGTTTATTCTGATGCTTCCGATCTTTTCTTTTTCTTATCCAGGTGATGTCAATAACATTCAAATTGGATCTAGAACAAATATACAAGATAATTCTCTAGTGCATGTAGCAAAATCTAATTTAAGTGGAAATGTCTTGCCAACCATCATTGGGGATGATGTTACGGTTGGTAAGTTCTGACTAGCATATTGCTGCTTTTATTGTTAACCTTAGTACACTTCAACTTATCCGGGTCTCAAGGCTATTACACCACGCTAAGTTGTTTGCTATTTTTTACTCTATAACCTGACATGGAAAAAATTGATTGATCTTGCCTACTAGAGTCTGTAAGTACTGGAATTACTTCTTGACATAGTCCTTATGGATAAGCAGAAGATGGGCTGGCTCCCATCCGTCGTCGTTCGCTCGGCGGCCCCGGACCAGCCTCCCACCTCCTCCTCCACCCCTCTACCTCCACCTCCACCACCCTCCCTCCCCTGCCACCTAACCAATGTTTTACCTCCCCCCTCCCCTCCCTGCTTTCCCCCCTTTGCCTCGGAGATGCCCACCACCCTCGCATCTTCGCACCACACACCATCGCCGCGTCCACCTCCCGCCCCACCCCCCACAAACCCACTCTCCTCACCCTCACCACTCCCACCAGCCCCACCTTCCCTGCCTTTATACTCGCCATACCCTCCTCATTTACTACAACCAAACTTGCATTTACCCCACCCCCATCCTAACCTCCTTTACTTCTCCCACCAACCCATGCAGAATCTCCTTTTCCAACAAATCCTAGGTTTCCCTCGAGCGGAACCCAGCACACATGACCCGACGACTGTAGAGGAAGGGCCACTATGTGCGGTGACCCCGTCGCCACATGCTAGCAATATTCTTGGATCTTTTGGGGTGGATCCTAGGGGAGATGTCGCGGCGGTACACGTGGTGGGACCACCGGCGGTAGAAAAGGAGGGTTGTCTCTTGCGGATGACCGTTGATATTGAAAGGAATATTTTGGAGATAGAAGATGAGGACTTGGTGCGATGTAGAAAGCTTTGGGAGTTTGTTGTGTACACACGCCTGGACGGTCGGATGCACCTCGACGAACTGAGGCGATGTTTGAATTGGGTGTGGGCTCTCTTCAAGCCTGTCCTTATTGTTGATGTTGCCGATGGTTTGTTCATCATTTGTTTCGAGAATGAGGGGGACTGGTTACGGGCGTTGTCTGGTGGCCCTTGGCAGCTTGGAGGGCTCACCCTCTCCCTGTTTGGTTGACAAGATGATTTCAGACATAGTGTGGATGCCCTTCTCTACAAAGCAGCATGGGTGAGGTTTCTTGGGTTACATGCGGATCATTATGATGAAGATAGACTGAAGCAACTTGCTAGCACCATTGGAACGCCCCTCCTAGTAGATCCAGCATTTGCGCGAGCATCTCGGTGTCGCTTTGCCCAGATATGCGTCATGATATGCACTGACTATCAGGTGAAGGAAGGGATCTAGATGAAACGAAAGGGGAGCTCGATGGAAGGTTTTTTCCAGCGTCGTCTCCTTGAAGCCTCAGAGGTGTGCGTGGGCTGTGGATGCCTGGGACACTACTGCCCCCCTAGTAGTCTCGGCTCTGGCTCCCCAAGTGGAAAGGGTTGAGACGATGGAAGAAGAAGCTCTTCTACGGGAGGTCGCTGTGCCCGGACGTCGCCAGAGGGGTCGCCGGAGGCGCCGGAATAGAAGTGGCCGAGCATATGCTCCCTTGGCGCTGGAACCGAGGCAGGCTGACACCTTTGAAGCGGTTCAGGCTGACACCTCTCCACTGGCTTTACAACTGGATGATCATGGGATACAACTAGGTGAGGTTTCAAACTTGAATGAAGAGATGAACCCAACCTGCGTGGCATTGGACCTGGTGAGTCCAATTCATGGGGATTTGGAACAGGTGGCTAGACATGAACCATTCGATCTTGGGATTGGGTGTTGTACTTCCGAGGAGGAGGTTGAGCGTTGTGCGACCCATTCTCTGGGGGCTGAGCCTGGTGTGACCCTTTCCTGGGTGGTTGCACATGTGGCTAGTGCACCCACTTTGGGTGGACCTCAGCAGCCTACATCACTCCCTCAGGCAGACCCCACACCAGCCAGGGTAAGTGTTGATGTAGCTCTTGTAGAACCTTCTGGAGAGGACCTTGAAGCTTTTCACTCAAAGGCCTTGAGTCTCTCCTTTCCTCTCTCCTTCCATCATCCTCTCAAAATACCGCTGGGGAAGACGAAGCTTGGGACACCGCGTCTAAGAATGATGATGCAATTGCAGAGTTGGGTGCTGGGGTCTTGGATCCGGTGGAGCAAGGAGGAGATGGTACACCTTGGAGCAAGGTGCTCGCCTCTGGTGATCCATGAAGATTCTATCATGGAACTGTTGTCTGTCGATTTTGTCGAAGACTGGTCGCCCGGCACGAGCCAGACCTCCTTCTCCTACAGGAGGTAGGCTTATCTTTTGAGGACCTACCAGGTGTCAAGCTGAAGTTTGGGCCGCGATGGGATTTCTTTTTAGTTCCTCGTTCTGGCCGGAAAGGAGGTATCTTGGCCGCTTGGAAGATAGAGTCGGGTTTTGTTTCGTTTGTTCAGTCATCCCGTCAGGCAGTTCATGGGATCATCACAAGATCCTTGTCTTCCCAATGGCGAATCTCTACGGTCTACGCAACTAGGAAACGTGAGGAGCGTCGAAGGCTTTGGATGGGTCTCTCTCGGGCTTGTCAAGGGGACTGTGCGCATGTGATCATTGGCAACTTCAATACCATTCTCTCACCGGTGGAGAAAAGAGGAGGGCGCCCTTTCCGTCTAAGCCGTGGGGTACGGGACTTTATGAGCTTTCTATCATCATGCAACCTCATGGATCTAGGGTTCGTAGGGCAAAACCTTCACATGGTCCAACAAACGGCAGGGGAGAGCTCGGATGTTGGAGAGGTTAGATTGAGGCTCATATAATGATGAGTGGAAGGGGATTTTCCCAGCTGCAAGGATCAAACATCTGCCGTTTTTCTCCTATGATCATAATCTGCTTCTCCTTTCTTTGGATGTTGATCTACGCCCACCAGGCCCCTCGCCCTTTCGTCTTGAAACTTTTGGCTGGCAGAGAGTGAATTTGCATCCTTGTGCGCCATGCTTGGAGCCGGGATCGAAGAATTCTGTAAAGCTGTGGAATAGGAGAGGCGAAAAGGTGAGGGGTCTGGCAGAGAGTGAATTTGCATCCCTTCGCCTTCTCGTCAGTTTGTGTTTACAGGGTGCTTGCAGGAAATCAAGAATTCTGTAAAGCTGAGGAACAGGAGAGACGAAGCTGATCTATTTAAGGAGAGGGGGCTAAGGCCGAGAGCCTCCTTGGGGTGCTGTATGAGGAGGCTTCAGGCATACTCTCGGAGATGGAGGAGGTGGAGCTATGGTGTACTGAGAATAAATAAACACATGGCCAATCTCTTGAGGCTGGAAGACTTCATCTCCAAGCGATTCAAGCATAAGTGGGTCCGTGATGGGGATAGAAACAATGCTTTTTTTCACCGTATGGCCTCGTCTAGACGACATCGATCAAGGGTGGCGGAACTTGTTTTGGAATCAGGTGAGGTTTTGATTGGCCATGACGGAATCGCAGCGGCTATGGTTGCTCATTACCAAAAGCTCTGGTTTGAGGAAGAAGACGACGACCTGGATCATGATCTACGTGAGCTTCCGGTGCTTCAAGATGATAGGCAAGGTGAGCTTATTGCCCATGTACAAGATGATGAGATTTATGCAGCTTTGAAAGAGATGGGATTGGGGAGATGTGCAAGACCGGACAGCCTCTGAAGTGGAGTTTTTTTTTGAAGACAAAAGCCTCGTTCAATTCTACTAGGTTGCCATCTCACTGGAATGAGGCCTTTGTCTTCCTTATTCCGAAGATCAACAACCCAAGACGTGTAAAAGTTTACCGCCCAATTAGCATATGCAATGTCAGCTATAAGATCATCTCCTCGGTCTTGGCACATCGTCTTCGAGATGTTTTGGGAGATCTCATAGGTCCTGAACAGTCAGCCTTTATCCCAGAGCGAAGCATTTTTTATAATATCTCGTCTGCACAAGAGCTACTTTATTTGCTGCATAGAGCGCCAAGAACCCGTCCCCTAATGGCAATCAAGGTGGATGTTCGTGCGGCCTATGACAGCGTCCGGTGGAGCTTTCTGAGGCGGGTGATGGTGGCCATGCATTTCCCCAGCCAATGGATCGCCTGGATTTTTGGGTGTATATCCTCCCCTTCTTTCTGCATTATTGTCAATGGCCGGGTTTGCAGCCACTTCTCTTCCTCCCAGGGTCTCCGTCAAGAAGACCCGATATCGCCTTACCTTTTTCTCATGGTTCAAGAAGTGTTCTCACACCTTCTAAAGGGCAGAGGAGGTCTGCGTGGTGTCAAGTACTCCGCTGATCGAGAGGTCTACTCCCACCTGTTGTTCGTCGACGATTGTCTGCTCGTCACAAGGGCATCACCAGAGGAAGCAAGCCGGACAGCCAATATTTTGAAGAGATTCTACCATATGTCTAGCCTGGCAATGAATCCTCTCAAGACCAAGATCAAATTCTCATCGGTTGTAGATGAAGATCGTGGTCGAAGCATCTGCCGTGTGCTTAGAGTGACTGAGACCAAGGAAGCTTTCAAGTAACTTGGAGTCCGGTTGATGGTGTTAAACTAAAAGCTTCAGCCTTTAATGATTTAATTGAAACTTTTCAATCAAAGCTTAGCATCTGGAAAAGGCTGCATCTTTCTGGAGCTGGGAGGGCAACATTTATCAAATCTGTCTTACAAGCGACCCTGACTCGTTCTTTGCCACGGAGGTTCCTGTGTCGGTTTTGAAGTCTTTGGAGTTCATTGCTCGGACCTTTCTATGGGGAGGGAAGAAATCATCATGCAGGGTGTCATAGGATTGTGTCTATACACCGAAGGAAGAGGGCAGCTTGGGACTATGCAAGTTTGAATGGTGGCAACAAGCCCTTCGGTGAAAATAGGCAACAGATCTGATGTTGCAACCAGTTTCTGTTTGGGCGAGGCTAACAAGATCCAAATATAAGTGGGACGGGCATTTGCCAATGAGTTCTCCACTTGCAAGGAGCTCAATACATTGGCGGAGGACCTGTTGTGTAGCAAGGGCACTCTGGCCAGGTCTGAGGTGGATTCCAACCGCTCACAACCATGTTAGTATTTTGGATGACATGTGGATCCTCAATTCCCCCCTCTGCCTCTCCCCTACCCCTTTCATCAAGACCTGTTGATTGGAAATCATTATGTTGGTGAACTTATGAGGGAGGATGGTTTGTGGGATTCTGGAAAGCTTTCTGTTCTTTTTTCTGTTGATCTCAAGGAGGAGATCCTGCGGATTTGTCCTGGTAGAGAGGTGGAAGGAGATAGAGCAGTCTGGGCATTCCATAGCTGCGGTCTAATCTCTTCATCTTCCATTTATTCATCAATCGTTGCTGAGAAAGCTCAGCCCTGGATTGGAGAAGAGGCATATGCTGGATGGATCAACATTTGGAAGTGTCCAGTGGGTCCGCGTGTGCAGTTCTTCTTGTGGAAATTTTTCCATGGCAAGGTTGCCACGTCAGACTGGTTATGGCGTGTTAGAGTTGATTGCGATCCTACATGTATCAGATGTGGGGGCGCTCAAGAATCCTTGAGTCATCTTTTTATGGATTGCCCTTTTGCCCGGGGTGTTTGGGGGGTTGTGGCGGAAGGGAGACGTCTACCGCAATTTGTGGAAGAATGTTGGCGGTTACTGGGGAGTTCTGGGAGAAGCCAAGGTGAGTGGAAGTCCACAGTGGCTTACACACTGTGGTGGCTATGGAAAGAGTGTAATGCGCTCATCTTTGACAACCGGAGGTCGTCACCGGAGCAGCTAGGACACCTGATTGCCCAACAAGTCAAGGAATACCGGGTTACCATACGGCCTCACTGTCACCGACCTGTGCCGGAGGGAACCCGAATGCCAGCATTCACACTCCGATGCGATGTAGCCTTGAGCTTTGGCATTGCTGGCCTTGGTGTAGCTTGTTTTCTTGACGGTGGTCGTGTCTCGGTTTGGACTTGGAGGGGCCGTGGGAGTGCTATGATGGTGGTGGGGGCGGAGTTAATGGCTATGAAGGGGGGGCTAGAGGAAGCAAGACGACGTGGTTTTAGTGGACTAGTCGTGGAGTCAGACTCCCTCTTAGCTATTGGCTTCATCCATGGATGATTGGGTTGGCCGCGAGAATTGGAAGACACTTTGCGTTCGATCTAGTGGGTGACCACGCAGTGGGTGAATGTGTGTTTTTTCCACATCCCCCGTGAGCTGAACTCTTTGGCTCACGAGGTGGCAGGGTGGGCTCGGTGGACTGCTGCCATCTAAGTCCTGCTTTGTTTTACTTCTTTTTCTTTGTATTTTCCTTTCCTTTTCTTGTAACCCAGCTCTCGGGCTTATCTAATCAAAAAAAAAAACAAAAGTCCTTGTGGAGACATATTAGTAAACTTTGTTCAGAAACTGCATAACTGCTCTGTTCATCTTCACTCTATTTGACCTAGATCCTTGACAGGTCACAGTGCTGTTTTGCATGGCTGCACTGTTGAGGATCAGGCTTTCGTTGGGATGGGAGCCATTCTGCTTGATGGAGTTGTAGTGGAAAAGCATGGCATGGTTGCTGCTGGCGCGCTTGTAAGGCAGAATGCAAGGATCCCATCTGGGGAGGTTGTTCTGAAACCTTTTGACCAATCCTTCTATTGTCTAACAGATTCACAGGTTGAAGTTTGTCGCTAGCTAATCTTGCTTTTGGTGACCAATGATCTGTATGGTGCTCTCTTCGTGAAAGCTGGTTGCTTTTATGTCGCTGATCTCCTTTTATTTGGTGGGATAGGTCGATGCGACTTCACGTCTCTATTTTATTAGGATCAATTACTGTAAGTGTGGCTAGTGTTTGTCTTTCAAAATGATTTTCTGGGTAATGGCCGCTTAAAACTTACCTGCTTAGCCTACCTGTCAGGGAAGATGGTTCATTCTTGGTTTATTATTTTTCAAGCTTTCATTCATGTAGCTTAATGATTTTTCGAGATCCTTAGCTTCCCCTCTTTTTAGTTTAGCTGAAAATTATGGTAGACAAATCGATCTTGAGGAAAATTCTTAAATTTGTAGATTGAACAGACTTCTTGGATTTTGAATTAAACTGGCCTTGGTTTCTGTTCATAAAGTTTGATTTCTTGCTGAATCTGATTATAACTGACAGGTATGGGGAGGCAATCCAGCCAAGTTCCTGAGGAAGCTCACAGCTGAAGAGATTGCTTTCATTGCCGAATCAGCAAAAAACTATACCAATCTGGCCCAAGTCCATGCTGTTGAAAATGCGAAGACATTCGAGGAGATCGAAATCGAGAAGGCATTGCGCAAGAAGCATGCTCGCCGAGATGAAGAATATGATTCCATGCTCGGGGTTGTTCGCGAAGTCCCCCCGGAGCTGATTCTTCCTGACAACATCCTACCAGAGAAATCACAGAAGCCCTCCCAATAGACACTTGGCCTTCTTTTCGTGGCTTGTTTTCGTGAGAACTGTTCTTAAAGTAAAATGTCAAATGACTATGGCCATAATCTCTCTTTAACCCTCCAATAATTCTGAGGCCAATGTTTCAAGATTGACCACATACTCCCTGTATTCTTATTGTTCTTGTTCTGTTTATCTTTCTAGAACTCAAAATTTTTCTTACGCAAATGGTGTTATCTTGGAGTTTGATGTAGCTACATCTATATTCCTTTCAGCAGATTGTCTTGAAATTTTTTATGAAAACGGTGCCTTGTGTTATCCCCTTTCAAAATCATTACTTTTGTTCCACATCACTTGCATAGGAAATGTCAAATAAACAGGAAAACAATTTTATGTTGCATTTTTAATTTGCATAAAATTTTAATCATGCTAAAAATATACGTTACAAAAGAAAGAAAGAAAAAAAAGCATGTTATTACTTGCGTGGGCCCCCCCCACATTTCTTGTGCCTATGGAGTGACCATTAAAACGCACCCGAAATCTAAACCATTGAGCGGATCCCTATGAGAAACTATGCATCCGAAGCGAAGGCCTTTCCTCCCACTCCTCTTCGCCCTCTCCTTCGCCGCCGTCTTCCTCTACTCCTACCACTACTACTCCTCCATCCGATCCCCCCGACCTATCCCTAACCTTGAACCTAACCCTAAGCCCTCCAAGTTTTCCCTCTCCATCAAGCTCCTTGCCTTCGACCGCGCCGCCTCGATCCGCCGCTGCCTCCGCTCCCTCGCCGCTGCCGACTACGCCGGCGATCTCGTCCACCTCCACATCTTCGTTGACCACTCCCCCCTCCCCGCGGGATCCGAGGGCCCTGGAGCTGATCTCGACAGCAAGCTCGATCGATCCCACCGGATCTTGGAGCTAATCGATGGGTTCGATTGGTCCCATGGCGAGAAGCGGGTGCACTACCGTACGGCGAATGCTGGGCTGCAGGCACAGTGGCTCGAGGCGTGGTGGCCGGCGTCGGACGACGAGTTTGCCTTCGTGGTGGAGGACGATCTCGAGGTGTCGCCACTCTACTATAGATTTTTGAAAGGGTTGATTATGAAGTATTACTATGACAGATCAAACTATAGCCCTTGGATCTATGGCGCATCCCTGCAGCGGCCAAGGTTCGTCGCCGGTGAGCTCTGTTTCTTGATTTCTTAGCTGACATTATAATTTTTTCTACGATAAAATTCTTAAGCATGATAGTAGATGCCTTCGTGAAGTTGTTAGCTTGTACTATGGGCATATTTTCCACTGAATTGGTCTTATAGTGTAGGAAATGCTCGTCATTGCAACGTCGTGAAATGGAAGTGGTGCTTTTTGCTTAAGGAGAGTAGAAGCTGAGCATTTTTTGTCTCAGTAGAGTTGTCTCACATGTCTATTAGATGCTGAATGATGTTGGGGCTTGTTAGATGAGCTCCAGTGAATCAATGATATACATGCTACTAATAGAGGGGATTGCACAGCTTGTTAAAAGATCTTGATGTTACTGACTTTGCACATAAAGGAGGAAGGGGGCATGTTGCATTGCATGGTCGACGGAGAACTACTAGCTAACAGGAATATGGCTTTTTCGTTTGATGAAATCATTTTGCCACGTCTGAAATCAGAAATGAGTTCATAGAAATCATGACCTGAACCCAGGACAATTTATGTCGCTAACTACAATATAATCATACCAAATTATGCAGTCACCCTTGGAACAAGTTGGGCCAGTGAAAACAGGCTTAAAAAATCTTCAACGTTTTGGTAGAGAACATCCATGGATTGTTTTAGGAGCTGCTTGTTTGGTTCACCTCTAGCACATTACAGGAGTGAAATGTCCTGATTTTTTTTTCTGTGCAAATATACAAACTGGGGAGTATCCTGGCTGATTGCAATGTATATTTCAAGCACTGCTTTACTGAAGATTTGTATGTCGTTTTTATTCGGAGTCAGTTAAGGGGAAATTCGACGATGCATCTGATGATATTGAAAGTGATCATATGCCTTTGTCATCCTTTTTGGAACTTTTCTAAAGTGAAACAGATTTTAATGCTTGCACTTCAGTTACCCAATGGCTTTGCAACTTTGGCTTTTCTTTTACATTTTGTTTCAAGCTACGTTTTTTTATTTGGAGTCAGCTAAGGGGAAATTGGACAAGGCATCTGATGATATTAAAAGTGATCATATGCCTTTGTCATCCTTTTTGGAAACTTTCCTAAAGTGAAACAGAATATAATGCTTGCACTTCAGTTACCTAATGGCTTTGTAAGTTTGGCTTTTCTTTTACATATCATTTCAAGCCATGTTTTTTATTCAGAGTCAGCTAAGGGGAAATTGGACGAGGCATCTGATGATATTAAAAGTGATCATATGCCTTTGTCATCCTTTTTGGAAACTTTCCTAAAGTGAAACGGAATTTAATGCTTGCACTTCAGTTACCCAATGGCTTTGCAAGTTTGGCTTTTCTTTTACATTTTGTTTCAAGCTACTTTTCTTAATGCTTATGTAAACTGGTACACTGGTACTGTTCCACATTTGTGATTTCGGGTAGCCCGGACAATAATTGCTTTGCGAAATTGTATGTGTGATTCATCCAACACTCCTATTATCTAAAGTTATTCCTAAATTAACTTCAAAATGGTGGTGGTTACCTTTTCATATATTATATTCTTTCGGGGCTTGCTTTCACACTTAACATCAGAAGATACTGCTAGGCATCAACTCGATGGAAACAAGTTGGGTAGGGAACAAACATTCTTTATAAAGCCTTTAGCATTTATTACAGAACATCCACACATAGTTTCAGCAACTGCCTTCTGGTTCACCTCTAGCACATTACAGGAGCGAAGTCTGCTGACTTTTTCTGTGTGAATAAGTTTTGGGAAGGAACCAAGGAGTATTTTGGTTCACTAGAATGCATTTCCTAATCTCCTCTGTCACTGAAGATTCGTCTATTGCCTTTTTATTTGGAGTCAATGAAGGGGAAAGAGGACAAGCATCTGTTGATTTTGAAGTGATCATATGCCATTGTCATCCTTTTTGGAAACTTTCCTAAATCCAAACAGAATATAATGCTTGCACTCCTCGAATTACAAAATGGTTTTGCAAGTTTGGCTTTTTTGTTACAATTTTTTCAAGCTATGTTTCTTAATTTCTGAGGTATATCTAGAATAACTTCGAAATGTTGGTGGTTGCATGCCATTATATCTTTTGGTGGCTTTCCCCGCCCTTATCTTTTACCCCTGACTCAATTAATAAACTGCTAGGCCTTGAATTGATGGAAGCTTCATAGAGGGTGCTAAGACAAATAGGGCAGAGATACTTATGATGTTATAAGATACAATACATGCTTATCTCAGGAGAGGACTTTTGTAGTCACACTTAGAGCAGCTTGGGCTGGGCGAAACAAACATTTTATTAGAGATCATTCATGCATATTTTTAGGAGTTGCCAGTTTAGTTCACATCTAGCAAATTATAGGAGCGAAGGATGCTGATTTTCCTGTACAAATATAAGTCTTGGATAGGAACAAAGGAGTGTGCTGCTTTGTTAGAATGCATTTTGAATTTGTTGCTTCACAGAGGATTCATTTTTGTCCTTATTTTGAGTCAGCAAAGGGGAAAGTGGACAAGGCATATGATGATATTGAGGTGATCGTATGCCGTTGTCATCCTTTTCAGAAACTTTCCTAAATGGAAACAGAATTTAATGCTTGCACTCCTCAAGTTACAAAATGGTTTTGCAAGTTTGGCTTTTCTGTAACATTTGGTCAAGCTTTGTTTCTTAATTTTATGTGCACTAGTACTGTTCAACATTTGTGAATTTGGGTAATAAAGACAATAGCTGCTGTAAGCTATCATGTTAATTATTAATTCAACACCCCTGTGCTCTAAGTTCTTCCTGGAATAACTTCAAACTGGTGGTAATTAGATGTTTCATGCATTTTTTTGGGCTTTCTTCACCCTTATAGTAGTCGCCCCTGGCGACTTAATTAAAAAACTGCTATGCATCGACTTGACAGAAGCTTCATAGTATGAGCTAATTAAGTTATCTAGGTGTGTTCGAAGATAGTTTGTGATATGATTAGTAAGGCACTACATGCTTTATTCAAGAGAAGATTTATCCCATTATGGTGAACTCTGTTACACATTATGTGGCTTCCTGTCATTGTTTTTCATGCACAAAGAAATAAATTCTTGCTATACATGAATCAGGGTTTGTTCAAGTTATTTTCCATATAACCTGGTTTTTCCAAGTTGTACATTAAGAATTTCCAAGGAACAAATACTTGTTATTTTCACTCTATGTTGAAGGTATAGATTCATAGCATATTGGAATTTTTATATCTTCTACTACGGAAAAGCTACTTGATCGAATTCTAGGATTGCTTCAGCAATTTGTGCATATACTTCATTTATGGAAGTTAGATCTACCCATGAAAGAGTTAGAAAGAAATTGATTTAGTGATACATATATGGATCACATACTTCCTGTGCTGTTGCTTCTCGGAATCTTTTAACCCAACAGACCTTTTGGTGATAACAGGTAAACATGGAAACAAACTTCAGGTGGACAAGGAAGCACACCTTTTCTTATATCAGTTGGTTGGCACTTGGGGTCAGCTTCTCTTTCCAAAACCATGGAAAGAATTCCGTTTGTGGTATGATGTACACAAAGCAAAAGGCATCAAACCAGTGCTGCAAGGCATGGTAATTTGAATTCTGTTTCGGATTGTATGTCCCAAGGACTGGAATTACAATACAGGATCCTTGCACGCTCTTCTATTTCTTCATATGTGTTCTCAAAGAGTTGGCTTTGATGACAAGGCACCCTTATCTTCATTTTCGAATTTTGCAGATTAGCACGGGATGGTACAAAAAGATGGGTGAGAGAATTTGGACGCCATGGTTCATCAAGTTTATCCAATCACGAGGCTACTTCAACATCTACACCAACTTTCTGCATGAAAGGGCACTCAGTGTTTCACACAGGGACGCGGGCGTTAACTATGGGAAAACAGCTGGTCCTGATTCTTATCTGATAAACGCAAGCTCTCTTGATTTTAACCTCTGGGATATGCAGCCTTTAATGAAATTAAAATGGTATGACTTTTGCTTTAGAGAAGTACTTCTTGGAAGAGTTGCAAGGAACTTGGATGAACTGGGTTCAATTGTTGCATCTTTTCAGAAACAGAAGGCCATCATACTGATAAGTCTGTACAGAACTACCGAAAGAACTGCAAGAAACTTGCTTTGCCATCTTGAGAGGCTCGGCATGGTTAACTACATTTTGCTCGGTGATAGCTCAAAACTTCTGGATGATTTTGCCAGGATGGGCCATGTGGTAATAGACGTGAATCAGATGATCAATAGTTTCAGAAGCTACAAGATGACAGAAACCGAACCTACCAAGGAAATATGGGTCAAGGGCCGCGTGATAAAAAGGCTCCTGGAATCTGGATTTGACTCTTGGTTAATTGATGGGAATATCATTCCAGTTAGAGATTTTCTTCCTGAACTAGAAGATTCTTCCTATGATTTTATGGTTGCTGAAGAAGTGGAGTTGATGTTTGTGAAGAGTTCTCGAGTTTCTGTTGCGACATGGGTTGATTTTATTTCTAAGATGTCTATGATGACTAGCAATCCTATATATTGGGGTGATAACCATTTTGTGCATTTTGTCAGTCAAGCTTTGAAAGAGAATGCTCTTGTGAAAGTACGGAAACTGGATGAGCTGGGCCTTGGCGTGAAATTAGGCAGTGGTGCTGCTAATCATTCAGCTCTGGAAAATGGTAAGAAGATGATCTTCTGGCCTACGCAGATGGAGTCGAATCTGATCCATAAAGAGCTACAAAGAATGGAAATGTGGTTAATAGATGATGATTGTTCTTGTACAGCTGTTTTTTGCCATGGACAATAGAAGATCCTAATCCTTGTCATCGTGATTCTTTCTTAATGTACTAATGTATCTAGATTTCTGAAACAAAATCTAATTTCATTTGTTTACCTTATGCCAAGTGTGCAATCCCACGACAGTTGCCATCTTAATTTGTTTGGTTAATCCTAAATGTACCAAATGTTTTTTCAAGTGCACTGCATTTTTTTTTTTCCAGTGGCTACACCGAATATGTAACAGTGGTTGCTTTTTTTTTTGTCAAATTGGACCCCCCGTGTTCAGATTTGGCACTTTCGGACCCCCGTGTTTCTTTGCAACAGAGGACCCCAAAGCTATGAAATCCCGTTTTTACCCCTCCCTCCCATGTCATGAATCGCCATGCCATACATGCATATGCATCCCGTATCCCTCATCATTAGCGCATTTAATGCATGCTTTGCTTAAAAAAAAGAAAACCCTCCCGTCGCATTAAATGCGACGGGATGTGTCTTCTTCCCCAACCGTCTTCCTTGGCATGGGTCCTCCGGCCATCTTCCCTTCTCCCTCTCTCTCCACTACCTCCTCTTCTATTCATCCTCTCCACTCTTCTCAATTATTCGTTCATATCCCCTCCCTTTCCTCCGGCCATCTTCTCCTCTCCCTCTCTCTCCTCTCCCTCTCTCTCCACTACCTTCTCTCTCCACTACCTCCTCTTCTGTTCTCCCTCTCCACTCTTCTCCATTATCCGTTCATATCCCCTCCCTTTCCACTGCCTCCATTTGACTACCTTAACCAAAATAGTTCATCGGAGAGAGGTCCCCACACATGCAAGGCGATGAGAACCATGTCCAAGCGGAGACGAAGAATTAGCACAACTGGTGGAAGCGATGACGATGAACGGACTCCCACCGGGGGCCGAGGGGGAAAGTTATAAAAGCGCGGGTATAATAATAAGCTGCGTGTGTATAAAATTCTACATACGTGTCTAAACTTGTTTTCACGCGTATAAATAGGATACGCGCGTGTACAAAAATTTATGAACGTGTACGAGGTCTACATGATTTCACGTGTATTAGTAGATCACACACGTGTCCTTACACGCGTAGAAATCTGAACAGGCACGCGTATAAATGACCATGCGTGTGTACAAAAACCTCATTACACACATTTGACGTGGCGCGTTTCTACTGGGTAGTGCAAAGAATAAAACCAATAAAAAAATACGTCCCCACACGTGTCGGTTAAGGGTACAGTTCTGTTTGGGTTAAAAAACAAAAACTTCCCGTCGCATTTAATGCGACGGGATGTGTCTTCTTCCCGAAGCCTCATCTTCCTCCTCCTCCCTCCCGCTGGGTATGCAATTCCTCCCGCCATCTTCTCCTCTCCCTCACCACTAAGTGGCTTCTCTTCTCTTCAAAGTTTTCAGTCTTCTCTCTTATTCTTTCATGTCTCATCCCTTTCCACCGCCTCCTGATCTCCTCTCTTTGCACTGCCTCCACTGTCTACTCTTCTCTTCTCCCTTTCCACTCTTCTCGCTTATTCGTACGTTCTCCGTTTCCACTGCCTCCTCTTCTACCTTCGGACGTCGCAGTTTTCTTCGCCAAAATAGTTCACCGGATAGAGCTCTCCACACATGCAAGGCAATCATGAGAAGCATTCCGCTGCATTGCCACTTCAACGGACATGTTATAAATCATGAATGCAATCCATATTATTTGGGGGGTACTTCCACGATCGACGAGTTCTCGTCGGACCTTACTCTTGCTCAACTGAAGGCTCACTTCTACGCTCTCTGCAATCAATCTCCTATTGACGTTGAGTTGTTCTTAACATACGAGATACCCGACGATCCATATAGACCATTTAGTCGTCTAGACGACGCCAATGACATGGCCCACCTTTTTCGTCTTCTTGTACGACCATCATGCACAGTCGTTAGAGTATTCGCCTCCACTGTAGAAGATGTGGTTGACTCGAGGTATGCGTCTCATCCATTGCTCACTAAAGAATAAGGTAGTTTATTCGCCTTCTACCGCATCCAACACGGTCTCAGTTCGAACAGCGACGTCTCGCTGTTACAGCCAGCAACTATTCCCCACATATTGGGTGGTATTGATCTGAACACACCTCTTGAACCATGTCCCAGCGGAGACAAAGAATTTGCTCAACTGGTCCAAGAGATGCCGATTAACGGACTCACACCGGAGGCCGATGGGTAAGTTATAGAAGCACGGGTATAATTATAAGCTGCATGTGTATAAAATGCTATATACGTATGTGAACTTATTTTAACGAGTATGTATACGCTACACACGTGTACACAATTTATAGAAGAGTACGTTGTTTACATGCTTTTGACGTGTATTACTAGCTCACACACGTGTTCATGCACGGGTATAAATCGAAACACGTGTATGTTTTGGTCGTTTTACGAGTACTGATTTTTGAACTGCTTATACACGCAGTCATGAAGACGGGCCTGTTGTTGACACGTATGACCCATACGAGGAAATATATTTTGCGAATGACTGGGTAGCCGGTAGCGACTGCGAGGAGCCAACAGAGATGTTTGACTGTGACGAGGTCGATGAGTGCGTTCTCAACTTCGAAACACCGGAAGCTCAAGCGAACTACTTTTTGAATGCTTCCGAGCCATATGTTGGAGAGAGGTACCCCGACAAGGCAAACCTTAAGCTGTCGCTCGCAAGATACGCCATAGCGCGCCGGTTCGAATATAGGCTAAAGAAATGCAAGGGGGATAAGGTGCTTGCAAATTGTCTTCATGTTAGCTGCTCATGAAAGCTCATTGGTAGAAGAATACCTGGGCTACCGACTTTCCGGGTAAGCGTATTCATCAAAGACCACACGTGCAACAGACCTATGGTTGGGTATGGACACAAGCAGTTGACGTGCTCCTTTATCGCCGAGGAGATAAAAGCGCGAGTAGCAGCATGTGACAAATACAACGTGAAGATGATCGTCGAAGAGCTTGTGCATAGATGCGGCGTACGTGTGTCCTACTGGAAGGCATATCGCGCAAAAGTGAAAGTTCTTACTCTGGTGAGCATATAACTTATGGTTGACGCATATAACTATAAACACGTATGTTTGTACGAATATTATATGACATGCGTAGAAAACATACGAGTATAGTGAACTGAAGACTCGTATACTTCATACGTGTTGCCGGTTATACGTGTGTGTCGCTTATATACACACGTACTATAAAAGCGCGCGCGTGAACAACAATTTAACGTGTTTCCGGTTTTAAACAGGTACATGGCACATATGAGAACTCATTCAATATGTTACGGCCTTATATGCGCGAGCTAATGATGAGGGATCCTAGAACCGTGACAGCACTCCAGTTGGATTCGTGCCTGCGTTTTGAGAGGATTTTCTGGGCCTTTGGTGCGTGCATACACGCATTCAAAAATCATCTCCGACCAGTCATCGGGATAGACGGGACATTCGTCACTGGAAGATATCCAGGGACGATATTTATCGCGATTGGAATGGACGCCAACAATCACATCGTCCCAATAGCGTTTGCCGTAGGGGAAAAAGAATCTGCGGCTTCTTGGTCTTGGTTCCTCGTACGACTACGCCAATGCATCAGTCCATTTGAGACATTGACCATCATCTCCGATCGACACAAGGGCATACTCAAGGCTGTGGAGGACGTGTTCCCCGATGCCACACATGGGTTCTGCATGGTCCATCTGTCGCGCAACCTGATCAACGCACCGAGGCGTTCTCTTCCGTATAACATGTTCTGGTCGGCTGCGCTTGCGTGCACGGAGGCAAGTTTCATACGGACCATGGATCAGTTGAAAGAGAGGTAAACAGAACAGTTTGATTATATCCAAGACATCCCTACGGAGAAGTGGGCATCACACTGCTTTTGTGGACGAAGGTATAAAATGTTGTCGACAAATATGGTCGAGAGCTTCAATGGGGTGTTGAAGGAGGCCAAGGCACTACCAATCCAATTCATGATGGAAACAACGCGGCGTAAGGTAGCATCCTACTTCTTCAGGAGAAACAGGGAATCGGCCCACATGGAGAGCACTTTGACTCCGTGGGCGGAGAATGAGCTCAATATTGCTAAAGAAAAGGGAAGACATATGACTGTCGCAGAATCGAGCGTGACGGACTTCCAAGTTCAATACGGTGAAGCATACTACGCGGTGAATATAGCAAATCGTGACTGTTCGTGCAAAGAATGGAACGTGCATGGAATACCATGCCCACATGCTTGCGCCGCTCTAATGTGGAGGAGTCTACCCGAATATGACTATTGTGAGAAGTGGTTCATGTCCGATAATTATAGAGCGACCTACGCCGACATGATCCACCCCACCGCGTCACAGGAGTTTTGGCCAAAAGGCAGCGAGGAAGACCCACTCATCTATCCACCTCACTGTGTGATCAAGAAGGGGAAGAGAAGGAAGAGAAGGTTGCCGTCTCAAGGCGAGGTACAGTCGAGAACAATGCGGAGATGTTCGAGGTGTAAGGTACTTGGGCACAACAAGAAGACTTGTAGAGCACCCATTCATCCCGATGCACCCGTATGTCCTGTAGTTGTTTCCGGTGCAGCACCAGCTCCGCCTGCTGCATGATGTTACGTCTGTGTATTGTATGGTGCAGTGTACGTAGCACACCTTTTGGGTCAATGTAAAAACCTTCAATGTTAATACACGTATGGGCCTAACAAATACACGTATCGACTAAAAGAAATACACATATAACGCCAAAATGACGGGTTTTTACACGTGTTTGGCGTTATACGTGTATTCCTTTCTGACGATACGTGTATTGGTTAGGAACATACTTGTATGTTTTTCAAATCACGTGTCTCAAAAAATGTGTGTAACTGTATGTTGGATGCACGGGCATAATTATTAGATGTGTGTGTGTGAAATTCAACATACGTGTTATCTTCAGGATACGCACGTGTACAATTTTAATGAAATGTACGATGTTTGTTACATACTACCGAAAGAAGATCAAGGCAAATTGTTTCTAACATCAATTAATCTAATTCTTCTCCTTTGCGGCTCGTGCTGGAACTGCCATTCGTTGTGGCTCATTCGAAATGCCCGCATTCTGGTTGCCGACGCTTACTAAGATATAAGCAAGTTGTCCATGAATGCCGGCAATGTCTGATTGTCTAAACTCGAAATCGTCCCAAGGACGACCGGCGCGTATGCCTTCCTCGTATTTCAGCACGAAAAGTCCGCAGTCGAGTCTAGCAATGATAATGAAAAATTAATGAGTATATAATTGGAGCACTAATAGGATCGTTGAAAACTGCAGTGTTCTTACCAGCCGCGCTGCATTGGTATGCCGGTGAGATGCTCTATCGCCCAGCCCCCAAGCTCCTCCCCTTTACTATGCACCTCTGGCTGTCAAGTCCGGATCACATGTGCAACCCACTTAGCCATATCCTCAGCATCTTTATTGTAGATTGGCACCTCAGAGGATGTGTAGTGCCTGCAAACCCCGCCCAATAAATCTACTGCCAGCAAGTGCCAATGCTGACTGGTGTGCAATGGGATGAACCACACGTCCAAGATCGGAAGTGCGGAGAAGGTTTTGCACGATTGCAGGAGGGAATCACACAACGAATGACGTTCGTCACGTACAGCATGCTGAAATAAATCGTTAGATGTTTAGTGAAACGTGCATAGCACGAACTGATTGACGTAACATGACTAGATACTTACATGGAGGCGAGTAGATGAAAGAAAACAATGGCGGGATGTCTTCGCTGGTAGATAACGATACGCCAACACATCCTGAGCCGCGTCTATCACATCTCCCTCGATGGAGCTATTGTTCAGTAAGTCCATGATCTGGCCGCGGGTGCAGTAGCCCATCCCATGGGTATAGACGACGGCACTGAAAATGCATAACAAATACACATATAAAATCACATTACACGCCTACAACTGCCTTACACGTCTAAATGGACATCACAAGCGTATAATTGGAAATACACGTGTAAACTTACGCGAAAACATAACATCAAATAGAACGCGTATAAATTGATATAACACGTGTCTAGATGAACACAAGACGTGTATAAATGGACATAACACGGGTATAAATGAATCTAACACGCGTATAAATGAACCTAACACGTGTATAAATGGACATAACACGTGTAAACTAATGCCAAAACATAACATCAAATGAACGCGTATAAATGGATATCACACGTGTCTCAATGGACAAAAGACGTGTATAAATGGACATAACACGCGTATAAAAGAACCTAACACGCGTATAAATGAACCTAACACGTGTATAAATGGACATAACACGCGTATAAATGGACATAACACGTGTAAACTCATGCCAAAACATAACATCAAATACACGCGTATAAATGGAAATAACACGTGTCTAAATGGACAGAAGACGTATATAAATGGACAAAACACGCGTATGAGAAGAAAATAAACAACCCATATAGAGCGAGAACTTACTCGTCGTCAATCAGGTCGAGATATTCAAGCCCCCTTTTCTCGAAGTCTTCCAGCAAATTGACAACTGCTTTCGAGTCGTCCATGTACTGCTTCTGACTGACGACGGGTCTTTTCGTTGCTTCTATTGTGAAAGTATAGTCTATGGGCCTCGTGAAGCCATGCTCGAGAAGGTTCAGTGTCTGTGCAAGCTCCTTCGGCGTTCGCTGTGCCTCATTCATGGCAATCCAGCTGTCATCTATATGGGAATCGCCGGAGCCACTCGGGGATGCCAACGGCGCAGAATCTGAGTGGGCGAGCTGAACTACTGCCTCCACTTCACACATCTCTTTACTGGGTTGGACTGGTGCTACGTCCTTCACTGCATCATCTATAGGTTCACTGGCCTTATCATCGCCTTCTTCCGCGGACTCAGTAACAGCAGCCTCTGCCTCCATGGCCCTCGCCTCGTTCACCGCCTCTGCACTCAAGGGCTTTGCCTCCGTGGCCCTCATATCGTACGTGGCATCTGCCCCCACGGGCACTGCCTCCACGTCCTCAGGATCCGCGGCAACTGCGTCCACGGCCTCCGCCTCCTCTTCCCTCGCCGGCTCTTCCACGGTGGTCATACTCGACAACTCACTGACCGTGCTCATAATAATGTCAGTGGCGTCCAGTTGGTGTGCTTCTGTAGGCGGAGATCGTATCGTCGAGCACCTTCGCTTCCTGCATGTTGCCGCCTTAGTCTTCTTTGACCGCAAGGCATATGGGGGACTGATGGTTTCTTCCAATCGACGCGCCCCGCGTCGCTGCTTGGTCAATTTCTCTTGCGGCACTATCACTAAATCTGTTGCCGCATGCTCAGGCTCTTGCGTCTCCTCCATGGCGTCTTGGCTTGGGAGCCCAATGAAGCTCCTCCTCCGCTTGGTGATCAAGGAAGGGAATAATTCCCCGATGAATGGTTCTGGGTGCTGTCCTGTCTCCATGTTTGATTTTTCCTTCAGGACTGCAATTTCATTTTCAGCCCTAGCTAGCTTGGCATTTGCCGCGGCCAACTGCGCCCCCAACCTGTTCACTGAGATATTCAGGCGTCGGATTTCCTCAGCTCTTTCGAGATCCCGGCGTGCAATTTTTAGGAACTCCGACTTTACCTGTGTTCCATTAAAAAATCACATAGTTACTATAATGTACCAACAAACGCTTCTGGTAGTCCGAACGCGTTCACAATCACGCATAGCGACCAATACGCGTTCCCAATCACGCATAGCAACCAATACGCGTTCACAATCACGCATACAAACCAACACATATAATTATAAAAGGAGACACGTCACATAGATGAAGACGCGTACATTCAAAGTTTTTACCTGTTCCCATTTTGTTTCATCTGTTGGGCTCGATTGGGGGTCCTGAGCTGGGAAGACAGGTTGCTGTTGTTCGTCGACGACGTCCTCGGGAGGACTTCCTAGAGGAGACATGAAAGATACGCGCCTGGTTGCCCCCTTAGGCGCAGACGGAGGCTCTATAGACGGCATACCGACCATCTCCATCCGTGCACTTGGCCGCGTACCCCCAAGGTACAGTGCGACCTCGACGTCGGTGTAACGAAGCTGGAACAGAAAACGGTAAGTTAAATTTGTGGCGAGAGCATTGGCATAATGCAAAAGGAAGCACAAGGAATAGGGACTCGCCTCTGTGGGGACAGACATCGAACGCGGATCGTTTAGCCTTCCCCGCTTTGGTTGCTTCACTTTAGTCCATTTCAATATGCGGGGGGTCTTGCCGGGTTCCCCGGGTTCTCTGCAGCCGATCAGCTCATAGTTCCAAGCTGTAAGGACTAGTGTGCAGCCACACACGTACGTCAAGGCTCTAGAAGAAGACTTCTTCGAAGTCCTCCACCGGTTCAGTGCCGCCGCTACTTCATTCTGCAAGTGGTTGTGGACCATAGCAGGCCAATTTCAGTTGTAGAGGGTGCCGAGATCCTCTATAGTGCCAACTAGCTCCGGGGGGGCCGTGTAATTCGCCCGAGGGAACAGGAATGTCGCAAATATGTAGAGGATAAAGTATCGGCAGAAATCTTCCACCGATTCCTGGTCCCTTCTATCCTTCAGCTGCTTCAATATCTCCACGATGCCCTGCGTCTGGAGGTCGCCATTCTTGGTCTTCCCCTGGGCGCGACTGGCGAAGTAGGGGATATCCATAAGGTTCTGGTGCACCTTCTTACCCCGATGGACGAGCTCCCCGCCTAGCGGAAGGCCGAGGAAGACGGCAACATCATCAGGTGTCAATGCCCTGACGTTGCGACAAAGGTTAAACTGCAGGCCCCCTTGGTGGTTTCGCATCATCTCATCAAGCAGTCGGTTGTCTTGCTTCACCTCTGGAAGCCCGAGGAAGTGGCCAAACGGGGTCCTGCGGATGATCTCGACATGTACATCCGCGGCGTAATCCCTTGATATTTCGTTTATCTTCGCTCCGTAGCACCGGCCACTGAATGGTGCGCCCGATGTGCTTGGTCCGCTTTTCTCTGAGAGTTTCACGTGTGCAAATGTTAGCAATGTCTTAAAATAAACTACGCGGATAAAGGAAAATACGCCTGCCAATGGACATAATACGCGTCTAGATGTCAAATAAATGCGTCAATGTGTATGAATACGCACACGTGGTAAAATATGTCGTGACGCGTAGGTAGCCACCAATAGAAGAAGTACGCGTATAGGAGATACGTGTAACAAATACTAAAAGACGCGTAATAGTGTACACGTACAAGAAAACACGCGTATATTAGGAAAAATTCAAATCAAATTGGGGGAGATATCCGGAGGGGTTTCAGGGGTAATTAATAAGGGAATTTTAATGTGCATACAAGGGGAGGACGGGATGAGAGGAGAAGGTAACCACGACCTTTTTTACTATAATAAGAAGGGCTTTTGGGGTGATTCTACATGTATTTTACCTTAGGGGTTGGCTTGTAGCTTCCCGGCTATGGCCTTTTCCAGGGCCTTCTCCACGGCCATCCCAAGAACCTCGGCAAAGGCGTTCTCCATTCTCTCACTATTTCAGACGGTGGAAGCACGAAAAGAGAGGCGAAGAAGAGCAGAGTCAAAGAAAAGAGAGAAGGAGAATAGCACGGATAAGAAGAACAAAGAATCGCAAGGGAAAGGAAAAGAAGAAGAAAACCAATCGGCGGTTGTTTGCTAGGTGAAAGAGAAGAAGAACATTGAACAGCGGGTTTTTGCTAAAATACCCGTGCGAAAATGGATTTGGCGCGCAACGCGCCGTTTCGAGACGCGATGTCTGTCACACCCCGACCCAGAAAACCCATCCAGGACGGGGCGTGAGGGTCCTAACACTATTCATCATCAACCGGCGCGATACAAAGGGAAAAGATAATTAATTTAAACAATTGTATTCCAGAGGCTAAACAGATTTAATCATAATATAACATCAAGTCGTACAATGTCTGAGTTCCAATATACAAATTTATACAAAAAATCCCAAAAGTTCTCCAAAATGGTTACAACATATAAACATATATCAAAATGTACGACGAATCATCCTCCAGCAACCTCAAGCGCCTCTGGATGTACTCGCGCCGCCAAAAGCCGACCCAGCCAGCTCCATCGAAGAAGAACTGCCGCCTGCACCTGCAAACGCAACCCGGGTAGGAGTGAGCGATAAGCTCAGTAGGGTTCTACTCTACGGCACACTGAAAGGAGGAAAACAACAACAGTGTTGTCTCCCAGCCTAAGTCTAACGGATGCCACGGGTCCCATAACCCAGTTGATGTCCCAAGGGCTCTTGTCATGAAACCTCTCTCCTGAACAAGTTACCAGGAGGCCAAGGAACAGTAACATGCAAGATCACCCTTCCCAAGCTAGAATACCAAGCCTTGGGGAACCACGTCGGGAACGCATCAACATCCATCCTTAGCACTTGACTTTGGAAGACAACATGACCTCTAAACCTCAAGTACTGATCAGAGTCAACTAGCGTGAATCCTCAAAGACATGAGACTTGATCAATAATCACACCCTACTCCTGACTACCCATCCACGGTCCTAAGGCTAGATCCGAGCTACCCGAGAGCCTCGGATCGGCGACCTAGACCATCGCCCGCCTAACCTCAAATGCCTCTACTGCATACAATGCATGATCCTAGGCAAACATCTATCCTAGATGTCTCTACATGCCACATCAACAGTTAAAAGTTCAACAGATATACAATAGCCCTCGGCACTCGCCGGCAAGAGGCTAAGGTTCCACAATTCCTCATTTAGCTAGCACTCATAGCTAGCCAATGGCTAAGCAAACAACTATGCAATTAACTACAATCAATCAAGTATTAATTGCAAGTAGAACCATAGGTTTTCTAAAAAAAGGAAAGAACATTTGAATCAATCTCAAACCAAATAGAAATCCTTTGAAAACCTCATCAAATCCCCCTACATGTTTCCCAACATGTTTAGATACTAATCCCCCATCAAAACCATCCAAGAAATACCTGAAAACCGAGTTAAAAGGGTCACGGACGATGTCACGGTCGATCCGGGGATCGACCGTGAGACCTATGCGAAGAAAACCCAGGGCGACGGTCGATCCACCCATCGACCCTGAGAAGCCCAAAACCAAACAGCGCCTGACGGTCGATGCGACGGTCGATCCGACTGTCGACCGTCAGGTAAAAGGCGAAAAGGAGAAGATCCCACGGTCGATCGATCCATCGACCGTGGGAGTCCAAAATCCCGACAGAGCCCGACGGTCGATGCGACGGTCGATCCGATAGTCGACCGTCAGGCCCAGAAAGGGTAAAACCACACTTGACGGTCGATGCATCGATCGACCGTCGAGCCTTGGCACAATTCATCAGAATAGTGTCGGAAATCCATTTCTTTGGATTTGAAGTATTAAATCATGTTGGAATTAAATGAGATTTTGCAAGCAAGTGTATTTAACGATGGCAAAGCTAATGGAATGAAGAAATCCAGGTTTTGACGATTAAATCTTCTATCTAGGTCCAAATGGACAAAAACCGACAAAACGGCGATAATACGGAAACCAACCGTTAGAATACGGAAATCCACTGATAGGAATACTGGAAACAAGCTATACTACACATGCATTCATCCACACAACATTCTAACAAGTATTCCTACAGCGAAAACACATAAAACCAATCCTAGGAGAACCCGATCCAAGGATCGAGGTAGAAACACCTACTTGAGCAAGTAAGGTAGCTCCTCCACGCGTGCCACCATCCTAGCCGCCAAGATCCAAGCTCCGAAAGCCGAAGTCTCCAACCCTAGCTCAGCCAAAGGAGAGAGAGAGGAGAAAACGACAGGAGAAGAAGAGAGGGAAAGAGAAGAAAGAGACAGGCCTTATATAGAAATTCCAAATCTATCTCAGCCGTCCACATCGATCTTTCCCGATCGAGCTCCGATCCTCCGATCGGACGCACCCTAGGGATTATAATCAAACACATACATCAATCAAAGTCAGTGGGTGGAACGCGGGTGTGAAACCGACCACCAGATAACATATTTACCAAAATGCCCTCGGGGTCCAAAACCGCCACACGATCGCCCGATCGTGCCCGACGCGGAACCAAACCAACATGAAACCGGCTCTCGACCCACGTGGTCAAGTCAGGTCTGAGGGACGGGCCCTCACAACGTCGAACCGTCGCATTACACAGCACGAGACGCGACGGCCAACTTATCATAAATGGCCACCTGGACCGTTGCGTCCCGTCGCAATAAATGCGGCGGGAGATTTTTTTATTTAAGTAATTCGTTAACCGACACGTGTGGGGAAGCATTTTTTTATTGGTTTTATTCTTTGCACTACCCAGTAGAAACGCGCCACGTCAAATGTGTGTAATGAGGTTTTTGTATACACGCATGGTCATTTATACGCGTGCTTGTTCAGATTTCTACGTGTGTGATCTACTAATACACGTGTGTGATCTACTAATACACGTGAAATCATGTAAACCTTGTACACGTTCATAAATTTTGTACACGCGCGTATCCTATTTATACGCGTGAAAACAAGTTTAGACACGTATGTAGAATTTTATACACACGCAGCTTATTATTATACCCGCCCTTTTATAACTTTCCCCCTCGACCCCCTGTGGGAGTCCGTTCATCGTCATCTCTTCCACCAGTTGTGCTAATTCTTCGTTTCCGCTTGGACATGGTTCTCATCGCCTTGCATGTGTGGGAACCTCTCTCCGGTGAACTATTTTGGCTAAGGTAGACAAGTGGAGGCAGTGGAAAGGGAGGGGATATGAACGGATAATGGAGAAGAGTGGGGAGGGAGAACAGAAGAGAAGGTAGTGGAGAGAGAGGGAGAGGAGAAGATGGCCAGAGGAAAGGGAGGGGATATGAACGAATAATTGAGAAGAGTGGAGAGGATGAATAGAAGAGGAGGTAGTGGAGAGAGAGGGAGAAGGGAAGATGGCCAGAGGATCCATGCCCGGCGGGAGGGAGGAAGACGGTTGGGGAAGAAGACACATCCCGTCGCATTTAATGCGATGGGAGGGTTTTCTTTTTTTTAAGCAAAGCATGCATTAAATGCGCTAATGATGAGGGATACAGGATGCATATGCATGAATGGCATGGCGATTCAAGGCATGGGAGGGAGGGGTAAAAATGGGATTTCATAGCTTTGGGGTCCTCTGTTGCAAAGAAACACCCGGGGGGTCCGAAAGTGCCAAATCTGGACACTGGGGGTCCAATTTGGCAAAAAATTCCATAGTGGTTGGTAGGCATCCACTGAATTATGTGAAAATTGTAGAAGTTGATGATTGGCCATCGAACATATAACAAAGTGTTCAGTGAACAATCATTCAACATGCAGCGTAATGTTGTGGAATTCAGTGAAAATTGTACAAGTTGCTGGTTGGCCGTCGAACGTATGACATAGTGCTCGGTGGACAATCATTCAACATGCAGCGTAATGTTGTGGTCAACTACCGAATGAATACTACTGTAGCAAGACGCCAAGACCTGTGGGGCATTTGGAGTCACCCTATTTGTTTTATAGCTAAGATTAATCAATTCAAACTCATGCCTCCTCTATGGCGGATTCCATGGGCTATTATTTGAGGGGCAATGGCGTTTTCAAAATATCATGGAGAATCAGGTTCAAATGTGAAGTCCATTCAACACCGGCGAACCCCCCCCCCCCTCTCCTCAAGACCTTGAGCCCATGACATGGGCCTTGGCGCGCGGCATCCGAAGTTGACGTGGCCAATGGCCCAATCATGACGCGGGGTCGGCACCTCAGGGTTATGAGAGACTAGGAGGTCTCAAGATAGCAAGCCAAATAGGAGCGACACGCATCATCACCAACTTGGCGCGGTGAATTTTGAAGATGGTGCGGCAAGGCAAGAAGATAGCATGGAGGACCGGGCCAAGATTGAGACTTGACGCGCCATGGCATGGGTCAGGCGCGCGGCGCGCTCGTAGGCGAGATGCGCACGCCAAGACACGTGGCGCGCGGTGCGACGTGGTGTCAACGGATGTCCGAGTGCCATTCCTAGCTCCACTTGGACTCTACATGTCATGGCGTGGGTGATGAAGAGTTTTGGCACGGGCAAAATTTGAGTTGCACTAGGAGTCGGCGTGCCATGACGCGGTTGGCCATGGGGGCCAATCCAAGCGTGCGAATGTCCAAGTTTCAGTTGGACTAGGTTCCTGGGAGGACTTGGTGCGCCAAAGGAGAGATTTGGTTCGGGAGAAGTCCAAGTTGCGCAGGAGTTCTAGTTGGACCAGGACTTGGCGTGCCCGACGGAAGGCAGTTGGCCATGGAGGCCAATCTGAGCATGCTAATGACCAACTTCCACTTGGCTTAGGTCTTTGGCAAGACATGATGCGGCAAAGATGAAAGATGGCACAAAAGATTCCAGATTTTATGCGTGGAAATAGGAAGGAGTCCTATTTCGAGTCAAAGTGCAGGCATGATTTGGCAAGAGCTATCCAATGCAAGTCTTTCTACGGCAATGGCGGTTGCAGAGTTCTTGGTGGATTTTCGTGCAACATGGCCAACTGAAGGAGTTAGTCGGCAGCCCAAGTCAGCAGTCAAGGGCAAGGCTGTAGGAGCACGAGGAGGAAGATGAAGCACGGGCTGCGGTGAGACCCCAAGGCAAGGGTGTAAAGTCATCATCGGGCTGCTTCATATGCAACGGGCCGCATCGGGCAAGGGAGTGCCCAATGAGGGAGAAGCTAAATGCAATTGTGGCTGACGAAAAGAAGGAAGACTCGGGCGGGGGTCAGGCCTATGTCAGCCCGATCCAACTTTTGTAATAAGCTCCGTCAAGGGCAGGGCGCCTTGTTGCAAGGCGTGCTGCAAAGGAGGGGTGTGGGATCTAGAGGTCCTACACTCCGACAAGGATGTCAGATTCTTTCAATGGGGGAGGTTTGTCAAGGCCTTGAGCCCATGACATGGGCCTTGGCACGCGGCATCCGGAGTTGGCGCGGCCAAGGGCCCAATCATGACACAAGGTCGGCGCCCCGGGGTCATGAGAGACTAGGAGGTCTCAAGATAGCAAGCTAAACAGGAGTGGCACGCATCATCACCAACTTGGCAAGGAAAGAACATGGCACAGAGGACTGGGCCAAGATCGAGACTTGACACGCCATGGCACGGGTCAGACGAGCGGCATGCGTGGCACGACGGGCCAGGCAGGCGCGTGGCACATGCGTCGAGACGTGCGCGCCAAGGCACGTGGCACGCTGCGCGTCGCGGTGTCGACGAAAGTCCATGTCCCACTAGGAGTCCGAGTCCTATTAGGACTCCCATCCCTAGCTCCACTATGACTCTACATGTGAGGTCCCTCACTTCTAACCTGGCTTGACCGTGTAGGTCGAGGGTCGTTTTCTTGTTGGTTTGGTTCCACGTCGAGTGCGATAGGGCAGTCGTATTGATGTTTTGGATCCTAGGGGAAATTTGGTAAAATTGAACCTTGGCGGTTGGTTTTACACCCGCATTATGCACACACTGTCTTGGATTGATGTATGTGATTGATCAGAACCTTAGGGTGCTTCTGATCGGAAGATCGGAGCTCGATCGAGAAAGATCAAATCGGACGGCCGAGATCGTTTCAGATCTCTATAAATACCCCTCTTTTCTCTCTCTTCTCCTTTCTCTCTCT